>JAOXYJ010505842.1:0-14721 GCA_028566555.1 Lithophaga nigra | reverse complement strand
GATGTATAGCTGTTGGTTAACAATATATATATATATATAACACTTTCCAATACACGAGCTTGGTACTTTAGTGGTTTGGTTAAAAAGCCCTTTCTGAAGTGGTTCGAGCCTTCCTAAGGTGGAAATTTTTTGGACAAAAATTGAACTAAGTAATACTTGCGTCGTTATTCGGTTTCAATATATAGACAATACGTTGGAATTGATCTGAATAAGATTCAGGTACTCTCGTCAAATAGAAAGTGCCCGGTAACAAGTGTTCAATGGCTTCGCTGGGGTACTGTCCTACAACGTAATGAGATCTACCTATTGACAACCGAGTATGGCTCTTGTTTTTGACGATGCGTACTTCTTACATTAAAAGGTAATTCCGTGTAAAGAAATATCGGAAAAATGAGTTGCCAAGTAATATAATGATTTGATTTAAAATTTCATAAAACTGTCAATTTCAGTATATCTGTACGTGTTTATAGTACGGGTAGATTAGATTTTTGAAGTAATTTTTGTCGACTATTTAATTTATCCTTTAAAAATGAAACCCATATTTCATTCATCGTATTAGTTGAACAATTTCAAAAAATTTGGCTTTTGCACCCAGTTTATTGTTTTTAATCATGCTGTTATTACACTGTACTCTTTAAAAAACGGAAGCCGAAATTGACTGTTTTAAAAAATTTAAAAGAAATACGTGTAAAAATTTGTCAATGGATATTTGTCACAAATCATAAGACAAGACAAGACAAACTTTACTGGCCTCTGACATAATATGTGTACAAGAGGTGATAAAAACGTAAAAAAATACATTACGTGAATGTCATTAGACTTTTTTCTCGAATTCTGTAGTTCCACTAATTACATGTAAAAGAACTATACTTTAATTACGTGATGCTTTACAGTTAAGTCGCTAGTTTTTGTAAAATATTTTTAATTTATGTTTGGGTAGGCCTTTATTTGACAATATTTATAATTTCGTAAAATATCATTTCGACTGTCTCTTGATTTTCCAATACATTCTTCATATCAAGTTATCACATATTAGAACGTTGTTCTTACTTATATTACAGTCAGTTTTTTCTTCACATTAAAACTTGTAACTTTATCTTACAGTAATTATTTTGATTGCATTTATGCTTTGTCGTTTTAATGTTTATTAGATATATAATATTTTTATAACAAGATTTCTCGCCACAGCCCGTCAGACAGACGTCCATGTGAGCTATGGCAAAGACAGAATGTGCCAGCTGGTTGTTTAATTAATATTAAGGAGCAACACACAAAGGTGTCTTATGAACTGCGATTCTTGACAAGATTTTACTTTGTTTCACTGGAAAAGTTCAGGATCCAGGTGGTTATCTTAATCTTATACATTATTGCAAAGAACACTTTTCTATTTTAAATTGAATGTTTGTAAAAATTCATACATTTTAACAATTCATGTGACTTTTTCTAGGATTTAAACTTCAAATTGGTTTACGACTCTAGGACGTTGCATTTTATTGTTGTTTTTAAATATTTTTAGCTTGAAAATATCATGTTTGTACATATTTCGTATTGTATTTTTAACTAAACTTTATATTTCGTTAAATTTTATGTTTTATACGAAAAAATAACATATAAGAAAATAATAAGGACTATTCTTTGAATGTTTAAACACAGATCTTCTTATATTCGACCACGTTAGATACGACGGAATTTCAAGATGGCCGCCACTGGGGAACTAAGTTAATCACTGCTCTTGAAGATCTACTTTTTGGAAACGACTAAGAAAGTTGAAGCAAAAATTTTCATGAATGATCATTGGAAGGTCCTTTACAAAACTGTGTTTATAGTTCGGAACGGAATTCCAGATGGCTGCCACCGTGGAATATAGTTTAACATTGGACTCTGTGGGAAATGCACCAGAAGGTAATCTTCTTGGAAACTACATAAGAAAGTTAAAGCAAAATATGTTCTTGAATGATCACTGGAAGGTCCTTTATCAAAACTGCGTTTTTGGTTCGGAACGGAATTTCAAGATGGCTGACACCGTGGAACATAGTTTAACTTTGGTTCCTATTGGAAACGCACTTGAAGGAAATTCCAAGATAACCGCGATGATCATGGAACATAGTTTAACATCATGTACTTGTAAATATTCTTGGAAACAACTAGGAAAGTTGGAGTGAACACACATCCATGAATGATCATTGGACTGTTTTTTGATACTGTCTGAAATTCCAATAAGGCCCCAACTGTGGAACATATATAGCTTAACATTAGACCACATGGGAAATGCACTTAGAGACTTCTGTGAAATTGACTGCAAAAGTTGAACCAAAACTGATTAATGAATGGTTCTCTACCAAGTATATGTTTTTCATGCCGATGGAATTTAAAAACAAAACAAAACAAAAAACAAAAAACTTTTTAAGACTGATCACTGACTGCTTCTTTACCTACAGTGTGATTTTTCGTTTTGAACATAATTCCAAAATTGCTGCCACCATAGTTTAACCCTGAATGGTCCTTTACCAAGTTTATATGTTTTGCATACCCATTGTAATTCCAAGATGGACTCCACAGTGGACACTACTGGATATGCATTTAAAGATCGTTTGGAAAGAATTGCGACAAATAAACCAATCTCTGGGCATGTCTTCACCAAGTTTGTGTTTTCTTGTCAGTCAGAACTCTAGGACGGCCACCACAAAGGAATATAATTTGACACTGAAACTATGGAAATTGTGCTTAAAGATCAATAATATGAATATGACCTTAGAAACAACTAACACAAGCAAAGTGAAACCACAAATCATTAAGATTTTTTTTTCGTCAAGCTCATGCTGACTGGATTTCTGAAATGGCTGTTTCAATTTCTTACAGTTGGTTAGTTTAAAATCAGGTGAGCGATAAAGGCTCATATGAGCCTCTTGTATTCTTTATCTTGTTGTTGCATTTACGATCATGTTTAAATTTGAACTACATGAAGTTTGAAATTTTCATACATTCCTCCTTTGCGTTTCGAGTTCCCGCGTCTGACCATTTTTATTCATGTCTGTTTCTTTTAGACTTTTCTACATTTTATTGGAGATCGGTATCTTTCTTAAATTATTATGTAATAGTTAAGGAACGAGGGGCAGTCTTAAATGAAATAAAACCCCCTTTGTGTCTTGGGGCTTTTATTTCATATAAGACCTCCCCAGGTTCTTTAACTGACTTACACACCGTCAAAAATAAGAAATTAAGGGAAATTTTTATAAGTATTTTCAAAACCCCCTTACTGTTTAGTATCTTCCAGTTAGGGTAATAATATCTATCCATAGTAATACCAGGTGTGCATTGTTGTAATAAGACGCCTTCAGATTTAATTGTTACTTGACTGAGTTCGGTCATGAAGTGTTCAGTGTATAGAATGTAATAAAGCTCTATTGTACAACCGAAAAGGTGTGAATTTGTGAAATCACCAAGGCATAAAAGAGACATTTAAGTTAAAGAATGGATGTCATTTGTCATGTCGAAATTTGAGTGAAGAATGGTTGTGAAATATTGAAAAGTTCCAATAAATAGTGTTGCTGCTTCCATGTAAAATATCAATAGAAAACACATCTACATGCATGTTTATAAATAAAAATATTTTACCTTGCTTTGACCACAGTCAATACAATTAGGACTTCTTATTTTCATTTTCATAGAATGTGAAGATTGCTAAATCTTACATCCAGAGGACAAGGCAAGACTGTTATCAACGATTAAATACAAACGCCAAAAAACAAGACCACAAGTCAACAAAGAATAAAAAAAAAAAAAAAACAAAAAAAAACAAAAAAAAAAACAAAACGAGGAGGCCGAAGACAGCTACCACCATGGAATATAATTCATCATTGGACTTCACGCGAAATGTGTTTTAAAGACCCTTTTCTGACTAAAAGTGTAACCAAAACTGTTAATACATAATTATTGATTGAGTCCTTTATCAAATTTGTGTTTTTCATGTCAATTGGAATTCCAAGATGGCCACCAGCTTGGAACATAGTTTAATGTTGGACCATATGGGGTATACATTTTCGGATCTTTTTTCTTGGAAACAGCTGATACTGTTCATAAATTATCACTGAATGGTCCTTTTCCGACTTGACGTCTCTCCTGCCTATTGGAATTTCAAGATGACTACCACACTGTAACAAAATTAACATTAAACACTATGAGATAATATGCTGGATACAATTGAGATAAGTAAATAAAACTACTCATGAATGATCACAAGATAGTCTTTTTTTGTTTTCATCGGATCATCTTTTTCTCATAATTGGTAATTTATAACCCAGTGAGCGCAACAGGCCCAGGTAAGCCTTCTAGCCATACTTTTATAATTCAATGTGTTGTCCTGTATAGTGTGCGAGTCATTAACCAGAGATTTTGAAATCCACGAGAATAGATTTCAGTTTTAGTGGAAACGTTTTCTAAAGTGCACTAAAAGTTTTGCTATAATAAACCAGCAAAATTTTAGTTATGAGGATGAATGTGTTTGGCGTTCTTTTTTCACCGGAGAGCATGTTTTTGTTCATTTTGCCGTTATTCTAAAAGGAACACTTCTTAAATCTGTTTAACAAACTTTCATTAAGATCCGATTTTCAATACAGCTTCAGCAAAAAATATAGGCTATGTATAGAACCTTAAAAGCATAAGGTAAACAAATTACGTTGAAGAACCATCGGACGTTTTACTAAAGATGCTAAGATCGTAAGAGTGACGAGTGATCATAATTTGCATACGATGTATAGGACTTGCATTTCGACCTTTATATTAGTGAAATGGTATCGAAACACCGACCTACATACTTTTTAAATTCTAGATAATTGTATTACTTTGCAGAATTTACGACTGTTCTAAATTTTTGCGACATCAAAGCTGCCTCCTTTTTAAAACTGAAGATGATACAGACAATTATCCGAAACTATAGGCACCCAGGAGCCTGTTATGGCCCACATGGCAATCATTTGCCTGAAAACGAACGGACTGCTATAGAACCATTCGTAACTTTGATTCAAATACACACATTTACTAATATTTTCACAATTGATTTGGTTACTTTTGCATTATCAGAGAAAATTATGTAAATTTCAATTAGCATTCCCATGCAAAGGCGTTGGAGTCGGAAGCCAGCAGCCACCTTAGTTGATAAAAGAGGACACTGAAAATAATTCTAAATGGCAGATCACTCAAGAACAGTTCCTGACAAAAATCATTCAAATTAAGCAACTAATTGATTTTATAGGAATTCTAAAAATATTTTCTGTATTTTCGTTTTAGTAATGGCCACAATTTTGGTTAACAGGGGTTATTGAATGGAAATATGATGAAATAGATTTTATAGGAATTTTTTAACTAAATTTTAACCATATTTTCTATCTATAGCAACACCGGCCATTTTGAATATATGTGGTAATCGGATATAAATCATTGAAGAACATTTCTGCCAAAAACTGGTTCAAATTATCCATATCACCGATTTTATAGAAATTTTTTTCAGTATTTTCTATTTATAAACGGCCGCCATTTAGGTCAACATGTGGGGTTATCAGATGGAAATCTGAGAGGAAATCACTAAAGAATCATTCAAGTAAAAACTGGTTCAAATATGTCAAATTGATTTTATAGATTTTTTAAATTAATTTTTAACCATATTTTATATTTATGGCAATTGATGCCTTCTGGTTACCGGTTGCGACCATCTCAGAGGAGACCATTCTTGCCAAAACAGGTTCAAATTAACCATATCACTGATTTTATCAATCTAATTAAAGTTAGATCTCAGCACTCGCTCATTTTTTTGTGCTTCGTCGCCGCTCCCACGTGGCGACCAAGCACAAAAAATGACCAATTTTTAATTAGATTGTGATTTTATAGGAATTTTTTCGATACTTCATTTTTTTTATTTTCTATTTATAGTAACGCCCGAAATTTTGGTTGACGGGTGGAGTCATTGGATAGAAATCTGAAAGATGGACCACTAAAAATCATTCCAGCAAAAATTAGTTCAAATTAATTTTGTCGAAACACTGATATTATAGTTTTTAAATTTATTTTAAACGTATTTTCTATTTATATCAACAGCAGTCATCTTGGTCGCCAGTACAGTCATCAGATACAAATATGAAAGCGGACCATTGAAAAACCATTCCTGCCAAAACTGGTTCAAATTAACAATATCACTGATTTTATAGGATTTTTTTCAATATTTTTTTTCCTTTTTTACTATTTTTAGTAACGAACGTCATTTTAGTTCACGGGCTGGGTCATCGGGTGGAAATCTGAATGGGAATCACTAAAGGACCATTCCTGCAGAAACTAGCTCAAATTTGTCAAGAAACTGATTTTAGATAATTTTTTAAATGAATGTTTAATAACATTTTCTATTTCTAGTAACGGCGACCATCTTAGTTGCCGATTGCGGTCATCGGCTATCACCTTGAAGGGAACCATTCCTTCAAAAACTTGTTCAAATTAACCATATCACTGATTTTATATATTTTTTCAATATTTTTCTATATTTTCAATTTGAAGCAACGGTCGCCATTTTGGTGAGGTCATCAGATGGAAAACTGAAAGGGAATCACTAAAGAACCATTTCAGCAAAAACTAATTCAAATTTGTCAAAATACTGTTTTTATAGGACTTTTTAATCAATTTTTAACCTATTTTCTATTTATAGTAACACCGGCCATCTTAGTTGGTGGACGGGATCACTGAATACAGTTCTGAAAGAGAACCACCCAAGGACCACTCCATCTAAGTTTGCTTTTAAATGGCCAAGTAGTTTCAGGGAAGAAGATCTTGTTTAAGTGCTCTTTTACCCCAAGTTCTATTAATAGTAACGGTGGCCATGTTGGTTGATCGGCGGGGTCATCAGATATAATTTTGGAAGTGGACATCCTGTGCATCATTTAGAATGACTTTGGTTGAAATTTGACAAGTGTTTTCGGTGTAGATTTTTGAAATAAAGTTTACGGGCGCACGACGACAGACGCAAAGTGATGGTAATAGCTAACATGGCCAGGTGAGCTAAAAAGTGTATAACTGTGACGGAAAACAAGTCGTGTATAACGGGGTATTATTAGATTAAATGTGCATTTATCAAATCTGTCAATGTAAACTTTATGATTGCTGCCCAGGAGACGTGAATGGGTTTATTTAAATTCTTTGTTCATAAAGACAAATAAAACAGGTTGTTTATCTTACACATATATTACATTTATTAAATGTGTAATATAAATTACAGAAGGACTTCACTTCCGTACATGTATATGTACATTGTCTAGTTGTTATATGTACTTCTTCTACCGTTCGTCTTCGGGATCTGCCTCATTCTTGTGAAATATTTTATAATTATTAATTCAAAGAACACACATACATATGCACCAAAAAACATCACAACAGAAATAAGCGATTGTCCGAAATGTTGACGAATGAAGTTGAATTGAACTCGGTACAACTTTTTTAAGTGGATACATTACAGTACACATGTAAGATGGTAACTGGTAACTTACGTTTTACAATCGTTTAAAACCTGTTAACAAAATTTATGAACAAATATATATACGTGAAAGCGAAACTTATCTCGGACAATGTTTAAAAAATACCTGCTATAACGAAAAACGTCTTCATTGAAATCTAGACTCACTTATTTTTGAAATGGAAACTAGAATGCAGAAGACAAATACGTTAGTTCCCATTTTTAGAAACAACGAATCCGTCCAGCAACTTTGCCCTGTGAATGCATTTCAGTCCATACAATAACATTACTGTTCTACAGCGACCTTTGGACTTATTATATTTTTTTACTGAAACAGATTACAATGTCTAAAACTACATACCGAAGTTAAGTATCAAGAAAACACTCAATAACAGTATTTGGTACAAAGATCCCATTTTGAAGTTATAGTAAATGAACTTCCTTGATCAAAATAGCGGTTCGCTTGAACGATCATATGACTACATATTCACAATAACAAGTCATTTAAATTTGAATTGTATCAATAAAAATCTTCAGATTTTAACAAATATCGATTAAGCTTTTATTACCAGCAAAAAAACTAGTTTTTGTCCTGCAGTTCATGCAGTCAAGTAAATGAATAAATGAATATAAGAAGAGAGTTTTCTTGATTTCTTTTTTTATTTGTTTGTTTTTTTTTCCTTTCAGGGGAGGGGGCTAAATTTTGAAATAACAATTAACAACTTTGCCAAAGTAGGGAACTAAGTTTCTTTTGTCTGGGCCTATCCCGCCCTTTATTAAATAACACAAAATTTTTAACTTCTTTTAACTTCAGCCTATACTTTCTATATAGCTGTTGTATGGCGCGTAGTCTGACTTCTGCGTTTTTCTCTTATATCTGGCTATGATTGCATTTAAACTCTTCATACGAATTGTTAGTGTAAAATTGTTAACCACCAGTGTCCGTTCTGATTTGGCATGTACATATATATTCATGTTGGTTGAATGGAAGAAATCAAAACTGTCAGTCTGCAGCCAGTAACCTTTAAATTCTTTTAAGTAAAATTCTGGCCTCATTCATCTTCAACTCGAGTTTTCTCCAAGTTTGGGGCCGATTGATAAGATGTCAAACTTCTGTAAATATTTTTCACCTGTGTTTTAGGACTAATTGGAACTACGAAAAGTTTTTTGTCCCGTCTTCAGTTAGCTTCCGGGCTATAATGAAGATTTCCAAATTTGGACAAATTAAGTAAACATTATAATATCTCTGTATTACCACCATCACTTTAATTATGGAAAGAGCATAACACATACTACATTTCGTATTTTCAATTAACCTAATGAAACTTGGAAATCATGTAGGAATTCATCAAATCGATACACGAAAATTAAGTGGAAGTTGTACTTTAAATAAATCAGTAAAAACAACCAAAAACAAAAACAAATGTAAAATAAGCATTTTTCCTAGCACATGAAAAGTATTTCATAATAATATAATTCTATTATGAAAGAAAAAAAATGAGTAGATAAAACAATTCAAGATAACTGCTTTTTGAAGCAGGTCTCCGGTGTCGGTATCTCAGGTTCTTCCTGATATATTTGGAAATACTAGAAATAACCTGCGTTCTCCTCTCATCAGCTGAGTCTACAGAAAAGATAACTGTCATCACCACTAATGCCCGCTCTGTTTCAAACCTCGATTTTTGTTTCGCTGTCAGACTCCACGTTCCGGTTCCCTTCTTTACTTTGTATTTCTAACCTTTAACCAACAGTTCAATCAAGTTTCTGGGGGTTTTGTTCGAGCTTCAGCGCTAATTTAAATGAAATAAATACTGACAAATGAACGATTCGATTGTTATGATATTTCATTGATGTTCTGTATCAAGATTAGAGGAGGTAGTTTGGGGTCTTTTTCCGATATGCCGAAGTTATTTTCGAACAATCTTTCTTTTCCGGGAACAAAATTTCCGGAATTCCGGTACAAACACAGAATAGAATCCATCCTAAAATCTCGAACTTATTTTCGCATGTACAGTCTCGATTTCCCTGTATAAAGTGGAATCTCGAAATTGCGGGACGTTAATGTCTAGATTAACTTTCTACCAGAATTCCATCGTTTATTTTGACCAACCTACTGACCGATTAGGAGTTTTCCATAAACTTCCAACCCTCATTTAAGATTCCTACCAAATGTAAAGATTATATTCACAACTCATCCGGTTCCAGCTCAACGACGGAAACGAAATCATGACAATGTTCTGTAGTCAGTTAAAAATGACTACATGCAACGTGCAAAAATTGAAAAATGTAAAAGTATATTATTTCGAAATACAATGATATAATTAAAATAAATGTGAACTATACCCACTATCTTTTTGAATTACATAGTACCATACAAATGCGTGGAATCCCCCGGCAAAAAAGAATGAATTCACAATCTATTTATAAGAATGGAAATGTAGCACATTTCAGAAAATAGTATATTGTTACATTTAAGACATAAATTGCTAATTCATTCATTTTAATGGAAAAGAGGCTCAAAAGAATCGAGTTAATTATTTTAATAGCATGGTTATAAACCCTTCGAAAATTAATTGATCAGTTAATTTTTAAATGAATGGAAAACAAAGGACATAGGGAAATTGCACATTTCAGACAGGAACCTATATTCATCCCACTTTCAGACAACAAAAGGGACTGAAAAACTTAAATTTTAAAGGAGAAATGGCTCAAAGAATCGAGTCCATTATTTCAGTATTGAAGATTTATTATCAAACAGCTTTAGCAAACCACAGTGTTTAAAAAAAAAACAACAAATAATTAACTCGAATACTTTGTACCATTATAGTGATCGTCATTAGCTATGTGAAACAGATTTATGCGATAAAAAAAATGTATATTAATTAGCGAGGCATCATATTTTCTTCATTTTTCTTCATTAAAACCATAATTTCTTAACTTCATAAGGTATTGTCATTGTTTTATCTGAGTTCCTGGATATGTAGGTGGTGGTCCGTAGTTTTGACCTGGTTGTGGCCCATAGTTTTGACCTGGTGGTGGATATGCCACATTTTGTTGTGGAGGATACATATTACCTCCTGGCGGTGGATACTGATTGTAGTTGCTCATCTGTGGATACGAGTCTAAATTAAAAAAATCAAACATTCAATGTATAACAGAATCTATGGAACATAAATGACATGACTGTTGGCCAAAACTATATTTTTCACAGGTTTATACTTTACAAAACACCAAAACTGCCTTTTTAACATAGTTGTATTTTGCAAAACATTTTTTTCATATTTTGTGGCAAATCTCATTAAAGAATTCGTTTCAAAGTCCATGACTTTCTATAGAACCAAGTATCTTTTACAGGTGGTTAATAAAATTATATGTTGAAAGAGAAAGAAAATGGGGAGGGATGTAGAAACTCCTTTAAAACAATCGGAGGAAAAGTGTACTTCCGCCGAATCTTTCTGTAAAGATGACATATAATACAATACTCGAAGTCATATTATGCGCATCATTTTGCATCCATCCTATATATATTGTCATATGTTTTGGAATTTGTAGAAAGTGCTTTGTTTACTGTGGTCGTATGATAAGATATCTTACAATCCTATAAAATATTTCATGAATAACTAAATTAGCTTGCTGTCGAATGAAAAAAAATATCTGCTAGCCTTGTAACATGTATGCCGCTAGGTTCGCCTATATGACAGGATACACTTAAATTAACATGATTAATAAAGTTATCTTTTTATATAGATTTGGTTGCCTGGCCTAGAATGACTGATTGCCAGTGGTAAAATAACGATTGTAATTGGCTACATTTTGTCCTCGGATACAGTCAGCAAACAAGGAAAACGTTTTCACATATGAGTAAAGTTAAACTTACTTTGCTGTGATGAACTGTACTGAACGGTAGATATGGTAGTTGGTCGAACCACGGTGCCTCTGACACCTCTTGTTTTGACATGGCTACAGATGATGATCACTATGACCACGATGACGACTAATCCAATAATACTGCCAATAACTGCTCCAACAATGGCGCCAACATTCCTGACAAAAATCACGTCCAAGTTTGTATAGAGAAAAATAAAACTTCGTGCAATTTACCAATTTGTGAAGAAGGAATCGAGTAATTTTCAAGAGTGTAAGGCTGAAGTTTGTCGTTAGGTTTAATGGCTAGTGCCTCTTTTTCCTATCTATGCTGGTATTGCTCATCAGAGAAATATATAATTGAGAATGTTTTTCTTTTTTTTTCAATAAGGAAGTTTCATTTGATGTCAAAAATGTTAACAAATCATGAAGTTCGAATAGTACAAATAGTACGAGATTTTCAGGTGTTCAGTAATCACTGTATAACAGATTTATGGTTTAAAACCTACTTTCTTAGGTGTTATTACATCCTCTGTTAGAAAAGGACAAAGGAGGTAGAGACAAAAAGTGCCAAAAGTACAGAAAATATTTTACGGAATTTAACCCATGACACGTGGATATTGTGATTAAGAATATTACTAGTAATTTTTAACGGAAAGCAATGGCTGAATGATAGTTGAAAACTTTTATTCGGTGGATTTTCACCTTTCTTCGTCTTACAATTTGCGCCTGATATGTGATGAAATAAACAAACAGAAACATAACATAGACAATTTACTTACACATAACAGTAATAGTAATATCCGTAGAGAGAGGTGTAGCTGTAGCAAAGTGCTGACGCTGAATTTACTGAAAATGAACATGTTATATTAATATAAAACCATCCTTGATTACATTTCCCAAATAAATTCCTAATTATGTATTTTGTTTACAGAGTCGTTCTCTGTAAGTATGTACATATTCTGTAGAACTGCTAATATATATAGAAGTGTATTTAGGTGATGATCATTGGTGTAAGTCCCATGTGTCTAGGACTAACCGTTCATGAATTTGACCATCAACGGCAACTGTTGAGTTAACCTTGTACGTTCACCCTACAGATTACGTTCAGTTCAATACTTATGTTTACAGTGCGATATAAAAATATATGCTCCAAATGGTTTCACTACTTTATATGTTATTATAAGGTAAAAGTATCTGCATTTGATACTTCATGAGCAGATACTCACTGCAGTTTTCCGATGGCATGCATATAATATAGGTGACATTACATACAGTTGGATTATGTGTTATTTCAGTATTCAAGAGGTCTTCTTCTTTGACGATTTATTGCTATAATTTGAAAGTTTCAGATTCTTTCATCTTCATTTTTAATAAGAGTAAAATGACCAGGTAAACCTGACCTCTTCAATTATATTAGATGTAAAAGACAGATTACACGTAGATATACATTTTATTATTTAGACGGATTTGCATTAAATTGACAATTATGTAAGAACTTGTACATGACATTAACATGCGTTGGTCTGGAACACAGGTAAATTTTGCTAAAGTGAAATTCACACGAAATTAACATGAATTTTACCCGAAATGAGCTTATACGTGAAACTCACATGAAATTCACTTGAAAATTTTAGTAAAGAAAATCAAAATATTCTTTTTTATGTGTTATTTTGATCAATAATTGGACAATAAAAGTATTATTTCTAACAATTCACGTGAATTTAACATGATTTTTTTCACGTGAAATTCACATGTAATTAATGTGAATTTCACGTTAAAAATGATTTTATTACATGAATTTCACGTATAAGTTCAATTTACATAAAATCACATGAATTTCACGTGAAAAATATTATTGTGATTTTTTTTTTATACATTTATAAATATTGAAAAAAAATATTGCTGATTAATACGTATTTTCAACATTAATCAATCGTACTAAATTTTACGTGGTTGAAATATCAATATCCGGTTTTGAAATGCAGCCAAATAAAAGTTCAACAACGAAATACATAGCTCTGCTCTAATTTTCAACCTGAATAATTTTATACGATTTATTAATATTAAAAACAGTCCAATTATTAAAATGATTGCTTTTGTATGTATTAATGAATCACCTTTGCACATGTGTATATTAGAAATGATTATTTTTGCTGTATTAAAATATCTAATGGTTTATACGTCAATTCCAGAACCGCTTGCCGTAAAAAAATATGAAAATCATGACTGGTACCAAAATATGAGCCCAAATTCATAACTGATTTGCAGGTTCTACAAGATGTTCTACAAAACCTCTTCTAAGATCCTCACTTCTATTCTTACTACTATGAAAGAAGGTATCCACAGATACTGTGAATGAACCTATTCTATCACCGATGTAAATCAGATGTGGATTATCAAAAACTCTAAAGAATTTATAAATGTTTAGAAGATAATTTTTTGAAATTTGTACTAGTATCAAAACTTTTGACTTTTCTAGTCTCTTAACAACAATATCATATTCGAAACTAAGAGAGCGTCTAAAACTACTGTTGCCTCAATGTTTTTTTTCATAAAAATGTAACTTGCAGATAAAAGTATTTAGTGTTGGGTAGAGAAAAATCATATTTCGTTAAACACCACACTGATTCCAACAATAAATACATCGAAAATGAGATTCTGCAGATGCTGGACTTTCTGATTGACAACATATTTGTTGAGGTCGGTGAACGTGTTTTTTAACAAACAATTCGCAGCCCAATGGGAACAAACTGTGCTCCTCTTATTGCCGGCCTGTTTCTATATTCATATAAGTAGAATTTATCGAAGGACTTTTGAAAGATAAGAAAACCAAAGTGTTGCCAAGTCCTTTAATTTCGCATTCAGATATCTCGCTAAACAATCCTAAAATTGGCGATCTATTCAAGTGAGCTTGAAATTAAGGATACAACAAAAACAACACAATCTGCTTCCTACCTAGATCTTTACCTGAATATTGACAATAATGGACTCGTACATTGCAAAATCTATGACCAAAGAGACGACTTTTATTTTCCTACTGTAAATTTCCCTTTCCTGAACAACAATGATTTTTTGAACAGGGGTAAAACTGTTGACAGGAAAGTTACTTAATCAGGGATTTGAGACAACCATATTAAAGTCGTGTCTCCGTAAATTTTACGGCCGTCACCTCGAGCCGGTAGAACACTTCCAAGTATCTGTGTCAAGCTAAGTGATGACATCTTTTCGTAATAGATAAAACAACTGAGTCCTACATTTAAGACTATGACTATTTCCGGATTTGACTGTTACACAGGCAAATGTGCCACGCATGAAATACATGTGTTGGCCATTATGTATGTATTTCATGCGAGAATGATGTGAAA
>JAOXYJ010504732.1:0-14729 GCA_028566555.1 Lithophaga nigra | reverse complement strand
CGTCATGTTTTTGTTTGTGACGTCGACCGATGTTCTATTGTATTTAGAGCCTTGCTTTGGTCTTATAGCGAATACAACGAGTCATATTAGAATGTACAATAATGAGCAAAATATCAGATGAATATCGATGAGTTGCATCATTTTTTGTACCCCATGGATTCTGGCCCAATATTGGCGAAAAAGAGCTAATGTTAACTAAGAACATAATCATCCTTAAATCAATGAGATAGGAATACCGAGTAAATCTAACAGCTTCAAAACTCAAGTTAATGTATTCACAAAATCTTGTTTTATTTGGTATCATTGGTTATTTTTATTTAAAAGAAGCACTCTCGTTTGACAGAATCATTATAGTATTTTAGTTATAAATGATTTTTTTTATTTACAATCTCATTTTAAAATCTTAAAGCTTAAGATTTAAATGTTTTCTGAATATTGTACGCAAATTTATTCTTTTTTCCGTCTAATGTGAGCTGAAAAGGGAAAAATTTGAAATGCAATTTATTTCTGGGTTGTTGTTCTACATTTAGTTTTCCATGGCTTTAAAAGCTTAGGCTTCGAACACCACCGATGAGTCAGAGACCACCACATAGACATAGACATAGACATAGACAACCACTGAGGAGACAGAGAACAACACTGTTGAGATATACAGCACCACTGATGTGACATACAGGACCATTGATGAGACACAGAGCATCACTGATGAGACATTCAGCACCACTGATGAGACACAGAGCACAACTAATGCAACATACAGCACAACTGATAAGACTAACAGTACCACTGATCAGACATACTGCATCACTGATCAGACATATAGCACCACTGATCAGACATACAGCACCACTGATGAGACATTTAACACCACTGATGAAACATAGAACACTACTAATAAAACATACAGCACCACTGATGAGACAGAGAACACCACTGTTGAGATATACAGCACCAAGGATGAGAAATACAGCACCACCGATGAGACATACAGCATCACTAATGTGACATACAGCACCACTAATGTGACATACAGCACCCCTGTTGAGACAAACAGCACCACTAATGAGATATACAGCACTACTGATGAGACATACAGCATCACTGATGAGACAGCATACCACTGATGAAACATAGCACACCACTAATGTGACATACAGAACCAATGATGAGACATAGAACACCAGTGATGAGGCATATAACACCACTTATGTGAAATACAGCATCACTGATGAGACATAGAGCACTCTTGGTGAGACATACAGCATCGCTGATGTGACATAGAACACCACTGATGAGACAGAGCACTACTGATGAGACATAGAGCTCACTGTTGGATATAAAGGACACCTGATGAGACATACAGCACAACTGATGTGACATAGAGCATCACTAATGAGACATAGAGCACTACTGTTGAGATATAAAGGACCACTAATGAGACATACAGCACCACTGATAAGACAGCGTCACTTATGCGACATAGAGCATCACTGATGAGACATAGAGCAAAGCTGATGAGACATAGCGCACCACAGATGAGACATACAGCACCACTGATAAGACATAGACATAGTATCACTATTGAGATATTAAGGACCACTGATGAAATAGAGCACCACTAATGAGACAGAGCATAACTGATGAGACATACCGCACCACTGATTAAACATTGAGCACCACTGATGAAACATAGAGTATCACTGTTGAAACATACAGAACCACTGATGAGACATAGTGCACCACTGATGAGAACATAGCACACCACTGATGATACATAGAGCACTCCTGATGACATATAAAACACCACTGAGATATACAGCACCACTTGTGAGACATAGAGGACCACTGATGAGACAAATCACACCACTAATGAGACATAACACATCACTGATGAGACATACAACACTACTGATGAGTTATACAGCAACATTGATAAGACATACAATACCACCAATATGACAATTAGCACCACTGATAACACATACAGCAACACTAATGAGACATAACACACCACTGATGAGATGGGACATACAGCACTACTGATGAGACACACAGCACCACTGATAAGACATACATCACTACTAATGAGACATACATCGCCACTAATGAGACATACAGCAACATTAATAAGACCTACAGCACAACTGATGATGCATTTAGCACCACTGATGAGACATACAGCACTAGTAATGAGACATTCAGCCCACTGATGAGACATACAGCACTACTGATGAGACATACAGCAACACTAATAAGACATACATCACTACTGATGAGACATATAGCACCACTAATGAGACATACAGCACCACTGATAAGACATACATCACTACTGATGAGACATTCAGCCCCACTGATGAGACATACATCACTACTGATGAGACATACAGCACCGCTGATAAGACATACATCACTACTGATGAGACATACAGCACCACTAATGAGACATACAGCACCACTGATAAGACATACATCGCCACTAATGAGACATACAGCAACACTAATAAGACATACAGCACCACTGATGAGATATACAGCCCTACTGATCAGACATACAGCACCACTGATAAGACATACAGCACCACTAATGATGCATTTAGCACCACTGATGAGACACACAACACTACTAATGAGACATTCAGCACCACTGATGAGACAGAGAACACCACTGTTGAGATATACAGCACCAAGGATGAGACATACAGCACCACCGATGAGACATACAGCCTCACTAATGTGACATACAGCACCACTAATGTGACATACAGCACCACTGTTGAGACAAACAGCACCACTAATGAGATATACAGCACTACTGATGAGACATACAGCATCACTGGTGAGACATACAGCATCACTGGTGAGACAGCACACCATTGATGAAACATAGCACACCACTAATGTGACATACAGAACCAATGATGAGACATAGAACACCAGTGCTGAGGCATATAACACCACTAATGTGATATACAGCATCACTGATGAGACATAATGTACCACTGGTGAGACAAAGAGCGTCACTGATGTGACATAGAACATCACTGATGAAACATAGAACACGACTGATGAGACATAGCACACCGCTGATGAGACATAGAGCATCGCTGTTGAGATATAAAGGACCACTAATGAGACATACAGCACCACTAATGGAACAGCGCCAATTATGTGACATAAAGCATCACTGATGAGATATAGAACACCGCTAGTGAGACATAGCCCATCACTGATCAGACATGGAGCACCACTATTGAGATATTAAGGACCACTGATGAAATACGGCACCATCGATGAGACAGAGGATCACTGATGAGACATACTACCATCGATTAAACATAGAGTACCACTGGTGAAACATAGAATACCACTGATGAAATATACAACACCATCGATGAGACATACAGCGTCACTTATGTGACATAGTGCACCACTGATGAGAACATAACACACCACTGATGATACATAAAGGACCACACTGATGAGACAAAGCACAGCACTGATGAGACATGACACACCACTGATGGGCCATACAACACTACTGATGAGTTATACAGTACCACTGATGAGACATTCAGCACCACCAATGTGACATATAGCATCACTGATAATACATACAGCAACACTAATGAGACATACAGCACCGGTGATGAGACATAACACACCACTGATGAGACATACAGCACTACTGATGAGACATACAGCACTACTGATGGGACATACAGCACCACTGATGAGACAAACAGCACTACTGTTGAGATATAGAGCACAACTGATGAGGGATACAGTCGACTAATGAGACATACAACACCACTGACGAGACATACAACACCACTGCTGAGACATAGCACACCACTAATGTGAAATACAGCACGACTGGTGAGACATACAGCACCAATGAGTAGACACACAACACCACTGATCAGACATACAGCACCAATGATAAGACAAAGAACACCACTGATGAGACATACAGCACCACTGATGAGACATAGCACACCACTAATATGACATACAGCACCACTGATGAGACATACAGCACCACTGATGAGGCGTAGAACACCACTGATGACACATACAGCACCACTTATGAGACATAGCACACCATTTATGTGACATACGGCACCACTGATGAGACATACAGCACCAATAATGAGACATAACACACCACTGATGAGACATAGCACACCACTGATGAGACATACAGCACCAGTTATGAGATATAGAGGACAACTGATGAGACATGGCACACAACTGATAAGACATACATCACCACAGATGAAACAAACGGCACCACTGTTGAGACATACAGTAAACTGATAAGATATAGAGCACCGTTAATGATACATACATCATCATTGTTGATACAAAGATCATGACTGATGAAGCATATAGCACCGCTGATGAGACATATAGTACTACCGCTGTGACATAGGGCGCCACTGATGAGACATAGAGCACCATTGTTGAGATATAAAGGACCACTGAAGCAGTAATAGAGCACCACTAATGAAACATAGAGCACCGCTGATGAGACATAGAGCAACCCTGATGACACATAACACACCACTGATGAGACATAGCGCACATTTGATGACACATAGCACACCACTAATGAGACATACAGCATTCTAGTGAGATATTAAGGTCCACTGATGAGCCATAGCACACCCCTGATGTCACATACACCACTGGTGAGACCTAAAAGACCATGGATGAGACATAGAGCACCACTTGCTTACTTAGGGTTGTTTAACGTCCTACATGGGGTGTCTGTCAGACGTAAACATAGAACACCACTGATGTGAAATACATCACCTCTGATGGGACATACAACACCACTAATGAGACATACAGCACCACCGATGAAACATACAGCACCACTGATGAGACATACAGCACAACTAAAGAGACATAGAGCACCACTGATGAGACATATAACACCACTGATGAGACATACAGCACTACTGATGAGACATACAGCTCCACTGATGAGACATATAGCAACACTGATGAGACATAGCACACCACTTATATGACATACAGCTTAAATGATGAGACATGCATCACCGCTGGTGAGACATACAGCACCACTGATGAGACATAGAACACCACTGATGAAACATACAGCACTACTGATGATGCATAAAGCACCACTGTTGTGACATTGACAACACCTGATGAAAGCATAGCACACCATTGCTGAGACATAGAACACCGCTAATGACACAGCACACCACTGATGAGATATAGAGGACTACAAATGAGACATAGCACACCACTGATGAGATATAGCACACATCTGATGACACATAGCACACCACTAATGAGACATACAGCACCACTAGTGAGATATAAAGGACCACTGATGAGCCATAGCACACCACTGATATCACATACAGCACCACTGATGAAACATACAGCACTACTAATGAGACTAACATCACCACTGGTGAAATATAAAGACCATGGATGAGACATAGAGCACCACTTACTTACTAAGGTTTGTTTAACGTTCTACATGGCGCTGTCTGTCAGACGTAAACATAAAACACCACTGATGTGAAATACATCACCTCTGATTGGACATACAACACCACTGATGAGACATACAGAACAACTAAAGAGACATACAGCACCACTGAAGAGACATAGCACACCACGGATGAGTCATACAGCACCACTGATGAGACATACAGCCCAACTTATGAGACATATAGCACACCACTAATGTGACATACAGCACAAAGATGAGACATACATTACCACTGGTGAGACATACAGCACCACTGATGAGCCATACAGCACCACTGATCAGACATACAGCACCACTGATGAAAACATAGCACAGCACTGCTAAGAAATAGAACACCGTTGATGACACATAGCACACCACTGATGAGACAGAGACATACAGCATCACTAATGAGATATAGAGGACCACTGATGAGACATACAGCACCACTGATGAGACATAGCACACATCTGATGAGACATATATCACCACTGATGAGACATTCAGCCCCACTTATGAGACATATATCACCACTGATGAGACATAGCACACCACTGATGAGTCATACAGCACCACTGATGAGACATATAGCCCACTTATGAGACATATAGCACCACTGATGAGACATAGCACACCACTAATGTGACATACAGCACTTATGTGACATACAGCACAAATGTGAGACATACATCACCAATGGGGAGACATACAGTACCACTGATGAGACATACAGCACCACTGATCAGACATACAGCACCACTGATCAGACATACAGCACCACTGATGAAAACATAGCACAACACTGCTAAGAAATAGAACACCACTGATGAGACATAGCACACCACTGATGAGACATACAGCACCACTGATGAGACATAGCACACAATTGAGACATATATCACCACTGATGAAATATACCATATTACTGATGAGACCACTGATGATACATACAGCACCACTGTTGAGACACAAACACCGATGAAAATATAGCGCACCACTGCTGAGACCGCTGATAACACATAACACACCACTGATTAAACATACAGCACCACTAATGAGATATAGAGGACCACTGATGAAACATAGCACACAACTTGATGAGATATACATCACCACTGATGGGACATAGCACACCAATGATAAGACATACAGCACCATTAATGAGATATAGTGGACAACTGATTAGATACAGCACACAACTTGATAAGACATACTTCACCACTGATGAAACATACAGCACTACTGATGAAACGTACAGCACTACCGGTGAGACATACAGCACCACTGATAAGATATATAGCACCATTGATGATACATACAGCACAGTTATTGAGACAAAGATCATGACTGATGAGACATACAGCACCACTGATGAGACATACAGCATCACTGATGAGACATAGAGCACCACTGATGAGACATAGAGCACCACTGATGAGATATAAAGGACCACTGATGAAACATAGAACACCACTAATGAAACATACAGCACCGCTGATGAAACATACAGCACCACTGATGAAACATACAATACTACTGATCAGATATACAGCACGACTAAAGAGACATAGAGCACCACTGATGAGACATACAGCCCCACTGATGAGACATATAGCACCACTGATGAGATATAGCACACCACTGGGACAAACAGCACCACTAATTAGACATAGAACACCACTAATAAGACATACAGCACCACTGATGAGACATAGCAGATCACTGATGAGACATAGCACACCATTGATGAAGCATAGAGCTTCACTGATGTGACATAGAACACCACTGATGAGACTTAGAACACCAATGCTAAGACATAGCGCACCACTGATGAGACATAGAGCACCACTGTTGAGATATAAAGGACCTGGCAACTGATGAGATATAGAGCACCACTGATAAGATACAGAGCACCACTGATGAGACATAGAGCACCACTGATGACACATAGCACAACACTGATGAGACATACAGCACCACTGATGAACATACAGCACTCCTGATGGGACATACAGCACCAGTGATGAGACATACAGCACCACTGATGAGATATAGAGCACAATTGATGATACATACAGCACCACTGTTGAGACAGAGAACCACTGATGAGAACAAAGCACACCACTGATGAGACGTACAGTATCGCTGATGACTCATAGCACACCACTGATGAGACATAGAGCACCACTGATGAAACATACAGCACTACTGATGAGATATGGAGCACCATTGATGATACATTTAGCACCACTGATGAGACATAGCACACCACTAATATGACATACATCACCGAAGATGAGACATACAGCACCACTTGTGAGACACACAGCACCATTGAATGATGCATACAGCACCACTGATGAGACATATGGAAAAATTATGACCATTTTGCTAATTTGCATATAAAAATAGCGGCGCCTTTTGGAGTTGTGAATTTCTATATACAGTATATCAGGAAAATACCGACAAAAACTGTGCAAACGATTTTACATCCTAAAAATTGGAGGAACAAATCCAAAATGAACATGAAATGAACTTCAAAAATTGCAAATTAGAGGTTCCTTGGCTACTTGAAAATACGAGGCGTACTGCCTTTTATAACTTATGTCAAAAATTTCAAAAATGGCGATAAATCGTAGTTTTGACCAACTTGAAATTGAAATTATGCTATCCATATCATATCACAGCCCATTTTACATCCTTGATAACACGATAATTTTTCAAATAATAAGCCCTGTAATGCTAATTAATAAATTCGCGCTTCCCACATAAAACAAAAATACCTCATTTATAGATATGAACTTCCACAGAAAACTACGAAATCCCACACAAGTAAACGAATTCAACCAAACATTTATATCTTTTCCGCGTCGAAAGTTTATATTTGATTACTTAACAATAAATTACGGAAACAGTACGAATATCCGTAAAATGCAAGACGAAGATGTTTTAGGTATAATTTTTAGATGCGTCGCAAAAAGAGTGTCACGTGACAAAAATTTCATTTAAATATTATGAATATTCATTTAAAAAATGGTCCGCATTTTTCCATATGCCCTTGATCCTGCGTTGACCCGGAGCAGCTTATCCCGGTTCAGAAAGGAAATAACGCCTAAAGATTTGATAAACTGACACAAAATTTAAATAACTGCAAGAAATAGTCTATTATGTGACACCCTCGTGCAAAGATGTCCTTATTATATACAAACACGATTATTATGTCCCGAAATGAATATTGTTTTTTCTCTTTACTGTAAAGATTTCATCGACTCGGTTTAGTTCATGCAGTCATAGTGAAGACCTGGCCAGGCAGGGTTCAACTAAACTTAAACAAATGATAAGTCATCTTGCAGTAAGAGGTAACAGTAGTATACCACTGTTCTATTCTCATAATTTCATTCAGGGATATACAAAATCCGAAAGAAAGGACACAGGGCATCGCATGAACGCACAAAAAAGAAGTAAGACCGGGTACGTTGACAGGGAAAGCGTCTCCAGTTACGCATACATCACCCGTAGATACACAGATAATCCAAAGATGTCAACCAATTCTTAATGGCAACTGTAAAACTTGTGAAGTGCTGATTTCAGTCGATTTTCCTCACAACCTTGTACGAGTAGTTCTCTTGTTAATAGTATGCTCCTGGAAGTGAAGTTTTCATAATGAAAGCACGCTCTAACTTAACGTATCAATTGAGATATTATAAACGCCATACGGGATCGATGGTATGTTACTACTCATGAAGTTGACAGAAAAGAGGCCTCTACAGCACTTTATCCGGAAGAGGGATAACAGGACAAAATTATGCACATGCTCAAAAAACACGGGAAGAACCTCGGACAGCACCCGACTTATACATCACAACACATGTTTTAGCACAGCCCAATACTTTCGAAAATTTTAGAGATATGTGCCACAACTACTACGGTTTGAATTCGGCTCATTTCTATGCATTAATAGATCTAGCTAAGAAAGCTGCGTTGACAAAGACTGGTGTACGAATAGAAATATTAACCTATGCTGACATGCATCTAGTGATCGGAAAAGGATTGAAAGGGGGAATCACCGTGATATCACATCGCGGGTCTCAAACACTTCAGGTCAAAGATTTTAGATGGTTCGAAGATCTGTGACGTGCTCAATGTATCAGATGATTGCAATGATGGATATATTCCAGACTAACTTCACGACAACCATTACGAGTATCCTTTAGCACTAGAGGGAATGAAAGTTACGGATAACATACTTTCATACTATGCTAAAGTCTTGATAGAAGAAATTCGACTGAGAGGTACTTCAGAACAATTGATACCAAAACTGTACTTAAAGACGAAATACGTTGTCCCTTACCAAAACAAACAAATATTTGTCTCTTGGTATAAAAATGAAAAAGATTTACAAAGTCATGGCGTTCACACATTAATTATGGCTCAAGAAATATATAGAGAGAAACGGAAATTAGCAAAGGAACACATTTTTTTTTAAATTGATTAACAATTCCGTCATGAACCATGAAAAATCTTAGAAAGAGGATCCACGTTCGATTTAACAGCCTATTAAAAGAAGAAAATTGATCAGTAAGCCAATTTTGCATGCCTTCCAAATGTTCAATGAGGATTAAGTGGCCTTCTATATGTTAAAAAGACAATTATACATGAAGAGACCGATCTACCTGTAATTTTCTACTTTTGACCTGTCAAAGACATTAATGCATAATTTTCACTATCACCGCTACCACAACAATCATCTCCACCGTCTCCGGTACCATCACAAAACACGTCCGACGAAGACAGATTGAAGACATATTCGATAACATTTAAGCTAAAACCCACACTCGTTGCTCCCTTATATTCATTAGTCATCCTCCCTCTTATTATCCTCGTCATTATCTTCTTCCTCATCCCCCTTACTGGCCTTGTTGTTCTCCACCTAATGAAGTCATCTTTGTAGCTTTCATATATATGCTTGTATTTTCTTATGGCCATTTGTACGGCTTTCTTGTATTTAGTGCCTTCTAGGATCAGTTGTTCGATCAATTTCATGACGTTGATGTGTTATTGATGTGTGCCGAGGTATAGCGTGAACTGAATTAAACTGCAATATTTTAGAAATCAATTATTCCAAGCTTCCTCCTTTCATTTTCAGCTATCTTTGTGTTACGCCTCTGTTTCGGTTAGAGCGTCTTTGACATATTACTCTACTTTAAATTCTCATGGTCCCTTTTTGGCGTCACTTGCAATTTTTGTCAATATTTTAAAGCTATATCTTCTCCATCCTTTGCACTTCAAAGCTTTATGTGTTAGGGGAAATATCGACTTTCTCATCGTGTGCTTGTCATTTCAGCATAGTACTTTCGAAAACCTTCTATTAAAGTATACTCTAATACTTCCACGGTTATAACAAGACATACCGCATAACGAAAGAAATGTCTCCAGGGGTAAAATTATTAACAGTGGTAGTTTTATTGATATTTCATTATTAACTCAAGCCGAATACTTCCACCATCTGTGCTGTCAAATCGTCGATTTTCCCCCATTCCAAGCTAATTAACACGTACAAAATGTAAAAAGTAATCTTTAATACTTCTACCCTATTGTCAACAAATCATGATTTCTAGACATATAAGTATTTAGGATAGAAATTTTACATTTAGAAAGTTTTGTCGAGCAGGCGGTGGAATGATGGATATTGTTCTTTACAAGAAAGATGTCCACAAATTCAAAGTCACACATCATATTTATGATATCAATAAGTTAAAATGATCTTTGATACTCTGTTGTATATTAATAATTCTTAAAAGTTGATAAAGTGGACCCAACAAGACATATTAACAGTTTTCCTGAAAGTTTAAGGGGGACTCATCGTAAATGTAACTGCCATCATTGTTGTCAAATTGTCAAATATCCTACAGTCAATTAGTTCAGTCTTTGTGTCAGAAATAATATAACATATTAATGAAATAAACTTTAATCGATTTAAATTATTTACAGAAATATGAAAAATACATTTTAGTTTGTTTTTGTTAAATTGGATATAATCTATATAATCTAAGCCGTTCATGATTCTTATCAGTCTAATTAGTGGCAGCATGCTATGTTGATTAATAAGCTGGACATTTAAAGACTTAAAGACTTGCTACTCTCTTGTATTATACAATGTATGTCTCAAATTCAGCCATTCTTCATGCTCAGTCCAATGCAATATTAATTGGTACTGCATATTTATAGCCATATTTATAGATATTTTCAATACTTTCTTAAAAACGTGTAAAATAATAAAATTAGCCATTCACTATGCATGAAGTATTATTTAATCCTCTTGTATATAAATATTTAGGAAATGAAAAATATCAAATCACCACTAAAGTAGTAATAATGGTAATGGTATAAAGATGTTAATGGCGACAAGTGTCCTTATTCACACCTCGGGATTCACACTAAAGCGCTCGAGATTGACCCTCTTTGTCTCTCGGGGCTTTTATTTCACTGAAGACCTTCCCGAGTTCCTTAACTGACTTAAAAACCGTCAAAAAATAATAAACTAGCAAAATTTTGTCAACGTATTTTCAATAACACCCGCTGTTTGGTATCTTCCAGTTACACAAATATTGTCTAATTAAAGTAACACCACGTATACAGTGGTTGTAAATATTTATCACTAAGATTGCATATAATAAGTTAAATATCAACAGCTTGAGTACGTCTTAAATTTAGATGTAAGCAACGAAAAATCCCCGTCTTTTTAATGTGGTTCGCGCTCAACAAGCAAAGTCGACCACTATTTTCATTTTCATGAATGAAAACCTTGGTTAAAAAAAGTATCCCAACTGTCTCCCAAAGAAATACATATTTAGTTATCACGTGATGAAATATCCCAAGGAACAGTTCTCACTGTCATGTTTTGGTACCCGAATGAGACGCAAGGATTCCTGATACGGATTATTCAAGAACGAAATAGTTCAAGAAATCGTGATTCATTGGTATTTAAGTTTGTTAACGGCATAATCATCACGAATACACAGTTTTATTTTATTGCAAGATAGTAATAAAGATTTTGAAGACTGCACTCGACTTGTAAATATGTATTATTTCTCCAGGTACTGTGTACTTTTTATTTTCGAGATTTAGTTACTAGTATCTGAAATACAAGATGGTAGAAATTACTTTTTTATTGATACAGTTTAACAATATACATGAACATAATTTTCCCATCAATCTGCGTAAACTGGTAAAGAAAAGTCTTCATATATTTTAATAAGTATGAGTATATATACTGGAATGAAGAGCTACGGTTCTTCTGCACACATATCACATAACAGCAAAGGACCATAAGAGCTATGGTTCTTCTGCATACATAACACATAACAGCAAAGGACCATAAGAGCTACGGTTCTTCAGCACACATATCACATAACAGCAAAGGACCATAAGAGTTACGGTTCTTCTGCACACATATCACATAACAACAAAGGACCATAAGAACTACGGTTCTGCAGCTAACACAATGTCAGTTGTCAGGATGTACCAAAGATTACTAAATTCACAGCTTAAATATAGAATATCTGTATAACCAGAAACTCTTTATGCCTGAACTATTTGTTCATTATAAAAGGACGAGCATAAAGTAAAGTATGTTTTTTACATCAGTTGTTTTACATTCACCTATCATAACTGAGGAAGACAGTGCCTTTGGTGATGGAGGTAGTGATATGTCAAGTGAGGGTATAGTAGATTGTGATCCAGCAAAAGATTCTGGGAAACCAAACAGTCCAGAGATATTAAGTGAAGACACGTCATTACCAGTCACAGCAACAGCAGATGACACAGATATCCCTGAATGGCTGAAAGCTGTAAGTTTTTGTTGTATAGATTCCCTCTCTTCCATTCCTCAGCACCTAGAGGGTGTTTTGTTACTACCACTAAATGAAGATTACACAAACCTTCCTCAGGGTGTCTTTTGTTAAATGATTTGTGTTAAAGCATGACTGGTTCAAATATGAAGGATACCTTTATTATACAGGTATCCCTGAATGGCTGAAGGTTGTAAGTTTGCTTTTATGGTGGATCTAGGTTCAGTTGACTATTCTTCATTGGAAAATGCTTAGGTTTACAGGTTTACATCTTGAATCAGTGTATATTGTCATAAAGATTTTTGTTTGCAATTGAGACAGATTTTCAACAATTTCAGTTTGATGGTATCTTAGGATGTGGTTTAAGTAGACCAGTGATAGAAACAGTTCTCATAATTTTACATTCTTTCATATCAGTATCTATATACATGTACTAGTCATTTGTTTGAGTTTGTTGCTTTCCTATCTTTTAAATGTTACTTCATCTCCTGGATTTACCTTACTAGTACTGATTCTCATCAAACCACTAAATATATATCTGATATCTGGATAAATATAGGACACAAATCACCAACATGATCCTGAACTTCCACAAAATGATGTGATTTCAAGACAGACTTTCAGGTTATTTTGCTACCTCTGAACATAGTAATATGTAGGTATTTGAAGAAATATATTCAGTTGATAAAAAGTTTGGACTTTTGCAACAGAATTCATTTTATTTTAATAAAAATATGGAGCTTTGACTTTTAAGGATCACATAGTATAGTAACAGTCTCTCAGCAATTACTCAAGTCATCAAATTGTTTTGGCACAGTTTTATGTATTGTATGGAAAGACATTTTTCTTTTGGGTTTATGAAAACAGAATATGTGACTAAATAAAATGTTCATGTTTGAATTCTCTCCCTTGAGGTACATTTGAAATCACACTGATTTCAACCTTGGAAATTTGTTTATAATTGCATTTTATATGTTAAATTGATAAAGTAGTATGTAATATATTTGTGCAAGAGATCACAGATTATAGGGTAAATATGTTGTACTTCATGTCTGAATGGAAGATAGATGAAACAGACTAACTGGTTATATGGAATGATGATTATGAGCTTGATGATTACCTAGGGAGTTAAGCTTATAGTTTTTTTGTCTTGGTGGATATTTTGTTCCACCTGGACTGTGGAATCTCTCACTCCATCTTGATGATTTACCTAGGGAGTTAAGCTTATAGTTTCTTTGTCTTGGTTGATATTTTGTTCCACTTGGGCTGTGGAATCTCTCACTCCATCTTGATGATTACCTAGGGAGTTAAGCTTATAGTTTTTTTGTCTTGGTGGATATTTTGTTCCACCTGGACTGTGGAAT
>JAOXYJ010503624.1:0-14734 GCA_028566555.1 Lithophaga nigra | reverse complement strand
TGTCTTTTAGCAGCTTCTTAGTGAATACCTCTTTGCGATTGAACCTCCGGCGGGTATTCTCTTCGATGGGTTTCCCCCAACTCGTCTTACCTTTCTTAGCGATTCGTTGATGGTCCCGGTCACTTGGACCTTACCCCCAACAGCTTCGTGGTTTTCCTTGATTGTTTGCTTCCTATGCCTCCAGAAGAGTCCATCCTTTCCAGGCTTGCTCTTACAGAACTCCTCTTTCCTCCGTCCCCTTCTTTAGTTGATTATGGCAGGTGTTTGCTACCACGTCCAGCTTGTCGTCGAATGGTTGGTTGACCTTTTCCGCATCGCAGTATTAGCACTTACGTCCCCTTTTGCCCAACAGTACAATTGCAGGAGTGTCGCAACACGCCTTTCTGACTTTCTTCTCCTGCTGCTCTTCCACAATCTCTTCATGCAGATCCTGTTGATTCTTCATGAAGACCTGTCTGTAACGATATGTTTCCAGAAGGCATTGTTTTATTTAAACTCATTTGAGACACTGTTTGTTCGCGTGTCCTTTTCAGTTTGTCTCCCGCTTTCATTTTGTTACTATCAACATTACCCTTTATGGTTATACCACCTTCAATGTTCTGTTTGACCGACATTTTTATTAGTACTCACTTGAGAAACTGTCCGTTTGCAACCCCATTCTCAGATTTGCGCAGAAGATCCTAACTTTCTCTGAAGAAATCGGCGGTGGGGCAGTTGGATTATTTTAGCGGCATACCTTTCAATTTTCTTTTTCTTTTTTTCTCTCACTCATTGCAATGCACAAATCCACAATCACAGCGAAGAGTTATTGTCATTTGATGCTTGTGTCGTTATATATGACATGTTCATTTAGAATATTCTCGATTCGATTTTCAAACCTGTAATTAATTTGAGTAAAATAAGCACTTCCCAACTTTATCATTATTGAAGTTTCTTACCTGGAAATTACCAAAGCAAACTACGTAAAATAAAATAAGTACCTCACAACTTTGTCTTTGTTCAAGTTTCTTGTTTCGTTACAAATTTAGGTTTTTGCCGTTTGAAGTCGGAATTTACGGATTAAGTAATACGGATTTTCACATGGGGTACCATTTTATATCGAAATTAGTTTATACGAAAAAGAATGTTCCCAAATTTAACACTTATTTCACTACATATGGCATACTCTAGGGTCTATGCCGCTGGGTCTATAAGACTGTATGTTCGGCAGTAAGGGTAAAGGGATAATTGCTCTGGCGACAGATTTTATTCCGAGGGACAGAAACTTGTACATTGAAGATGGAAAATGTAAAATATATTCATCCGGAACACCTTATGATATTTCCATTCCCCTTTTTCTGGACGTTTTCCAGATTAATGATTTACTGAACTTAACTGAATACAGTTGCATTCGTTAACATTTCCGCGTAAACGATATTCGGGTTGCTCATTACTCCTATGTGAGAGTTGTGAGAGTCAGTTATTCCCTTATTTAATTTCGACAAAATTTTTACAGAAGTATTATTTATATATTGTCTGACCATACACAACAGATGCTTCATGTGGGTTAGGAAAGGTTTACCCGTCCGGAGTACCTGACATCATTGTCGGTTTAAACAGAAGTTCGTGTTGTTTGAGTGATGTTTTTTGCTATTTCATTTGTTCTTGTCTGATGATATTGGATAATTGTTTTACTGTAGCTTTTTTTATCTGTATACATTAAATACTCTAATAATATTATGATCAAAACATTTAACACAGGATCATATATTAAGGTAAAAAATAAAAGAATACACATTAAATAAAAAGAACAATTTTTTTGTTAATCTAAATAAAGGAGGGGTTGGGTTACTAAAGGGGTCGATTTTCGGTTCATTGTATACTTCTGTTTTAACGGAAATGTAATGACACTTAATGGTTCAAACAAACTTAATAATGTCAGCCCTAATCACGTGATCAGCAATAAAAATGCGGCAAAGAATTTTGAATGATATAGACATCAAAGAATTGTCCGCTTGAACATTAAATTAATTGTTAGTTATTATTTGTGTGTTAGGACTGTAACATATTTTTCGGGTTACCTGTAAAATTTTCCGAAATCGAAAGTGTAGTGACAATGTAATACGAAATATCTATAAAATAAATATTTTATATTTCAAAGTCAAAATCATCTGATACATGTAGTCTTAAGATTAATTTTATACTAATTACCAGAAGAAAATGAAACCGCTTATTGAAAATTTAGGATTTTTACAAATGTCCAGAGAAAAAAACCTAAAGAGGATTATTGAATTGTATTTAAAGGTCAAGATAGCGTCTTATAACCGACAGTCGTCCTATAACCGCTTGGCTCGAACATGTGATAATGACAAGTGAAACAGTCTCAAATAATAAAATCCATTATTCTAAATGAACATGTCATATATAAAGACACAAGCATCAAACTAGAAGTACTGTGATCAAAGATCACAAATGTATACACCCGCTCTGCAATATAAAATAGTAGGTGCACAACTACATAATGAGACTAAGATTCCATGAAAGTTTGATGAAATTCCATTAAGCTGTTAAGGAGGAGTTGCGGATCCGAGATGTGCATCCCCTTTTGGCATATGTTGCTAAGTCCATGTTATGCCATGGGAAACCCCTAAAATCAGTCCGATCAAAATATAAAATAGGAGGTGCATAAGCACATGATAAGACTAAGAATATGTTAAAGATTCATGAAAATCCATGAAGCGGTTTAGGAGGAGTTGCTGATAAAAAGGTGGGGACGGACGGACGAACGGACGGACACCCCCATCACTATATACCACCTGCTAAAAGCGGGGGTATAATGGCAATAACTCTTCGCTGTGATTGTCGATTTGTACATTGCAATGAGTGAAAAAAAGGAAAAAGAAAATCGAAAGGTATGCCGCTACAATAATCCTGTTTATTAGGTCGCTTGTGAAACAAATTATTTTCACATAGCTTTCAGATTTTCAATCGATATTAAATTATTCCAATTTTCTTTGTCCTTCGTGCATATTCATTACCAGTCTTCAAGGTATTTTTGTAGTTTCTTTTTAATTATGAACCCTGATGGCATTTGAGAACCCATATAGTATTTTATAATAATAATGCTTTATGTAGCAACTTTAGACTGTAGCAGTGCATATTGTGTGGGTACTAGAATGCAGTCAGGGTTAAAAGTATGATATAAATATAGTATACAAGTTCAATTTTACATACATATGATGAAACATATGTACAAATGTGTTTTCGAAAAGTAACTAATTAATTGTGTTCTACGGAAATTTTTCCAGTAGCATTTCATGGGCCAAATTAAGCTCTTATCGCAACCCCTCTTTTGTTTGAATTAGAAATAATTAAAATATTAAAACTTTCATTATTAAAGCAGAGGTAAACAACTTATTCATTACAAAAAGGTTAAACTAAAAACAAAATATTTACATTTTTAAGATATTACAATCTATGATACCAAATTATTACCAGGTTATTGGATAGTATCTGCTATCTGTATGACGTACCAGTTACATTTATTTTAAAAATTAATATTTCTACACCAAACGCAAAAGCTTTAAGCATATTACATCAATATGAGTCACGTTTAAAAACTTATGAATATTTTTTAACATTTGAGGCGGGACGAAAACATACACAGATGATGTCCTGTCAATGAATAATTCACAATTCAATTCTGCATTCAATTTATCCCAATGAGCTTGAGATTAAGGACACTACCGAAAGCACGCCAGTGAGCTTTATACCGTGGCCTTCACCTTGACTCTGGATAAGGACTCCAAACTAAACTGTACGACAAGCGCGATGACTTCACCTTTCCAGTCGTCAACATCCCATTCATTTGTAGCAATATTCCAGCAGCACAGGCGTATGGAGTTATATTTTGCAACTCATACGTTATTCTAGAGCTTGTTACCAGTACCACGATTTTCTGGATAGGGCTCAACTACTGACGAATTAGCTTCTCAAACAAGGATATGTTGCTCCCAGGTCATCCTTTGAAAAGTTCTATGGCCGTCAGCATGTATTGGTTGATCGTTATGGAATATCCGTTTTCAAAATGGAATGGGATCTTTTTCCTGGACAATAATTTTGTATTTCTTCTCCTCGAACAGAACATTTTACCGGACCTGACAATGGGCAACATGGCGGGTGTCTCATAGGAGGAAGGTACTGCTTGCTCATCTGGAGCACCTGAATGAACCTCATGTTTTGGTGGGGTCCGTATCGCTCATCCTCGATTTTAGTTTTTCTCGTTGTGGTGGGGTCCGTCTGTTTGTGTTTTAGTTCGTCTTAATCCGTTTTTTGTCCTTGTCTCTTGATTGATCCCTCGATTTGGCCGATTGATCCTTCGGTTTTCTTACCTTTTTTCGTTAGCAATTTTGAATATCTAAAACAGTGTGAAAAACTGTTTTCATAACATGTGACTTTTTTTGTTCTCAGTGTTTCATTCCTTGAAAATTAAAGCTCTTCAGTTATTGCTATTATGACGCCATGAAAAAAAAGGCAAGTATTCCTGATGACGTCAAGGATCACAAAAAATCTTTTCACCTTGAATTGGTACTTCGACGCAATTGTTTAGACTTTTACCTGAAGGTTTTTCCGGATTTAAGTTTCAGTCGACCCAAAGCAAACAAAATGAGCAGAGATCTGGACTCATTTAAGTTGAGTGAATAGGACTGATCCTAATATATTGTTTTTAAACAAAATTTGAATAAAAATACTATTCTAATGTCCAATTCTTTGAAAGACCAATATGTCTCTTAGAATGATACTGTAAACTATTACTATTATATTATTGGTTGAATGGTTGTTGAGGTTTATCATCACTTTCAATAATTTCCAGCTACATTGTGACTACCAGACTTACGGGAGAGACAGCTATCCTGCTGTACAGAGAAACCCCTGACCTTCGTTCGTCTGCAAGTCTCAGGGTATGAGCAGAAGAGGAGGACTCGAACCCATCATAGCGGTGTTAGATTTGTTGTTAAAGGTCGACTCTAAAAACTCGGCTACCAAGTTCTCTCATGTAAATATTTCATAACTGTTCGAAGGTGTTCATACAAAACATGTAATTTCAAACGTATTTTTTTTTTTTTGTTGCTTAATGTTTTATTTTCACATACCTGCTATGAGTCCATATGCTACGACAAGGATATCAAGGTTTGGACTGAACGAAGCGACAACGAAACCAACAGCTGCTATTATGCTTCCCGCAATAGTTACTGGACGACAACCAAACTTGTTGGTAAGTCCACTCACAATAGGAGCTACCAATTTAAAAATGGAAATAGTATTGCTTTGAAAATATATTGTTGAAAACAACTTTTTTGCATGACAAATGTAAAGGTGACAAAAATTTCAGTCAGACACATATATGAAGGAAAAAAATTAAGATTGGACAGGAACCCGCATGAAACCGAGAGTGATAATGAATTCAATTTCTTTTCTGAAGTTTTACTTCCTAGAGTTGTTTCACAAGTCACTATAAGCAGAAGAACAAACATTCCAGGATAACCTAGGATATTCATAACATGACTTTAAACAGTTTAAACAACGCTATTCCCTTTTGAAAACCAATTTTTGACAGTGATATTAGTTAAGATTTGGTGATCTTGTTTTAGTAGTTTACCAGAAAAATCCAAATACCTGATAGGGATAGATTATGCCAATACCTACTATAATATAGGATACTTATTTGGACATAGGATACCTACTGGGAATACAGGATACTTACGGGGATATAGGATACAGTTTACCTATCAGGATATAGGGTACGTTATGGGATACAGGATATTACTGGGGTGCAGGGTACTAATTTGGATACAGACTACTTATAGAATCTCTACTGGCATAGGAAATTCTGTGATACAGGAATCCAGCTTGGATTTGTTACTTACTTGATACGAGATACGTACTGTTATACAGAATACTTATAAGGATACATAATTCTTAATATGATACGGGATGATTACTGAGATACAGGATACTTACTGGGATATAGGATACTCAGAAAAGTGGAGAATACCTACTGAGATACAGAATACATACTGTGATACAAGGTACTTACTGGAATAAAGGATACCTACTACTAGAGTACGGGATATCTACCGGGATACAGAATACTTCCTGGGATACATAATTCCTACTGAGATACAGGATACTTACTTGGATATAGGATCTTTACGGCTATAGAAAAAAATTTCTGGGAATTATTGTGATACAGGATTTTTACTTTATATAGGATACTTACTTGAATACAGGATACTCACTTAGACGCAGGATACCTACTGAACTACAGGATACTTACTGGAATACATTATACTCTGCGATACATGATACTAGCTGGGATACAGGATACCTCCTAAGGTACAAGATACTTAGTGGGATACAGAATACATACTGGGATACAGGATACTTACTGGGTACAGATAACGTCCTGGATTACAGGATACAAAATAGGGTACAAAATACCTACTGGGATAAAGGATGCCTACTGGAATAGAGGATACCTACTGGGATACAAGATGATTACTATACAGGATACCTACTAGAATAGAAGACACATACTACATGTATGATATAGGATACTTACCCCGGTATAGGATACCTATAGTAATACACAATACTTACTTGGATACAGGATACTTAATGTAATATTAGATATCTACAGGGACACAAAATACTTCCTAGGATACGTGATATCCATTAGGATACAGCATACCAACTGGGAAAAAGGGTACGTACTGAGATACAGTCCCGTGTAAGTAAGAGAAGCAGGTTTTTTTTAATCTTATACAATTAAAAAACAAATACCAATTTTTCTGCTTACGAAGAGCTTTTTGCATTAACCTTCCTTCATCAGGTACGCACATGGCGAAAAGCTAAGAAAACCAAAAAATATCAACATATTGGAAGCAAAAAATCAAAACGGGATGGTTGATACTCGATTTATCTCCTGAAATGTTTGCATATAACCTTGTTCTTAAATCACCGTTAATGAAGTTTGAAGTCACCGAGCTTGTAATCAGACTGCACTGTCCGTAACCGATCAAAAAAATCCTCGCAATATTTCTTGTACAAAGAAAAAAAAAGATTAAGGGTTTTTCCCAAGGCAGGTAATGGAAAAAAGGTGTTTTATGTTCTTCGATTCTTCCTTTTTTTACGTTTTCATATGTGAGAAGAGGACAAGCTATTTGTGCGAAGGAAACATTGTGTGATAAAAAATAGTTGTCATGAAAGAGCTTAAATTTTTTTTGATCTGAATGGGCATTTTATCAACGTATTAAGGCCAAACAAACTCACTGTAGTTTTAGTATGAATGTTTATGGGCACATGAACACTGAATATTTAAAAAAAAATGTATAGCCTACTACGACTTATTATCGATATCATTACCACGTTCATACTTGAAATAAACACTTTGATTTGTCAGCGCTGAAACTCATGTGAGATATAATGGATCAACACCTCTACTGTCTCTATATATAAAAAACAGTTAAGTTGTTTTCGATTTCTTTGCTTAACCCTATCTCGTGCGACCAATAACGCCATTTTGACAAAAAGTAGACCTTGACCTTTTATCGATGCAATCATTAAAATCGTCTAAAATTAGCATAGAGGAAGCCGACAACACACGGAAAGTGATTTCATGTTATGTTTAGAACACAGTCTTCGTAGTAGTTAATAACTAGTTACAGTGAGAAGTCTGTAATGTAAAAACAATCTATGATACCAAATGTAGTGAGCAATATGCGCATTTCTAAAAATATGGAAAAACCAAAACAACATCGAAAAGGTTGTAGAGCAGAAATAAATGCCAAAACGACCAAAACGGTAAAGCCAAAAAACCAGCTAAGGACAGAGCTAAATTAAGGCTTTAAATGCTTAACTTGTATCTGTGTCACTAAATACATTGTAAAGATAACAGGTTGAGAAGAAGATGATTTATAACTTTACTGAATTTGTTTTACAGTTTTGTGAATCCATCTTTATAAAATAAATTAAATTTAGTAGAATAAAATCCATGTCAGAGGAAAAAAATGTCAGCGCATAAAGAAGGTCGGTAGAATTTATAACAGAGGTGAGTGAGGGGGTACTCAGGAAGTATTTTTACAGTACATCTTCACTTGCCAAGGTTATCATCTGATTCTTCCCGTTCTTCTTTGTGTTTTTTTTTCGGTTGGGGAGGACAGCAGAGCTGTTTTTAAATTTTCTTTTTTCTTTTAATATTTTTATTAATTTGGGTTTTCTTTGGAGGGATTGAGGTTGGGGTTAGTCATGAATGATCAAATTAGCTTAATGCTTGGTCCCGGTCTGATATGTTAGCCTGGATTGAGTCTGCGGTCTGTCATGAATGATCAAATTAGCTCAACGCCTTTTCCCAGTCTGCTATGAAAGCCTGGGTTGAGACTGTGGTCTGTCATAAATGATCAAATTACCCTAATGCCTGGTCCTGGCCTGAAATGAAAGCCTGGATTGAGACTGCGGTCTGTCATAAATGATCAAATTAGCTCTATCCCTGATCACGTTCTGATATGTAAGCGTGGATCGAGACCGCGTTCTAGATAATCAAAATAGTTCAATGCCTGGTCATGGTCTGATATTTAAGCTGGGATTCAGACTGTGGTGTTGTCATAAATCATGAAATTAGCCCAATTTCTGATCACTGTCTGATATGTAAGCCTTGATTCTCACTGCAGTCTGTCATAAATGATCAAAGTAGCACAATGCCTGCGCATAATCTCATATATATATCCCATTAAGATATTAGATTTCACGCTTTTACACGTTTTATTACCTTTTTGTGCCATAATCATGTTATCAGTTATCAAAATTAATGTATTTTTTATATTTTCATATTTGCATTCTTTCGTTATCTCATTTGCATTGATTAGAATTGTGTCACAATTTATTCTTTAAACAGAACATTTTTTTATAATAAAGGACAGTAATTTTTATTCTTTAGTGCATTTTCAAGATTACATCTCGAGTTTCGTCCGCTGACCCAATTTCAATTTCTCATCGTGCATATACATGCATGCATGATTCTAATTTTTTTTCAAATTGTGGGTTTGTATGATTTGATTTGGGTTTCCATTTACTCGATTTTATCGTTCGTTTTCCGTTTGTTTTGCATTATTGTTATACGTTCTTCCGTGTGGGAACTTAAACTTTTCACGGAGTGTATTTGTAACTTATACCGTGCATTTGTAACGTGCGTGTACCGTACACCATGTGCTTATCGTGTACCATGCGAACCGTGTCCGTGTACCGTGCATGTTTTGACCATGTACTGTGCACTTTTCGACCGTAGACCGTGTGAACCGTGACCTTGTACCATGTGAAGCGTGATCGTGTATCGTGTAACAGTGTACCGTGACACTGGGAATGTTGAACGGTTCAAGGACTGTAAGATGTCGTTTGATCACATTTACTATTTAGATTATGCTGGGGCCGAGTGTACATAGACATTTCTACCAAAACAGTTGGCGTTCGCAAGTTTTGAAATATGATATTTGATATTTTATTTACTTTCTTCTCGTTCAATTTTTTTTTACATATATTATTCGAATCTCGCCCTCGCCTTTACTTTTGTTGAATTTTCCCATACCTTTTCTTTCAGTATCATCTTTTCATGAGAATTTTTTGATGAAATTATGGCAAATTTAGGAGCAACTAATTGAGTGATATAATATTTCACTCTATATGCCAACAAAAATTCAAAAAATTCATTTTCCAGTTATTCCTTAAAGAGAATTTAAGGCAAGGCGATGAATTCTTCCATATCATTACCACTCCTCAATTAGATGTAGTAAGAACTTTATATTGTATTACTGTATCAAAAATCGTGCATTTACTATAGCTTTTCGACTTCATTTCATATTTCCATGACCTGTCAAAAATTTATTTCCTTCCTATAATTTGATTATATATCTCAAGAGTTTGTATTATTAATGACACATGCTGTTAGTGATCTAATATGAAAGATGCATGGTGAGTAAAATATTGACAGTGTATATACCATAGTTGATCACTAACAGCCTGTGTAATGAATATATCCTACCAATAGTCTAGTTTTAACCCCAGCAAAAATGAAGAAGATCGATCTTTGCTGCAGGATCATGCGATGTGAAAATAATAACTATTGTAGACACCGTGTATGGAATATACATGGTCACTATGTGACGTGGATAAACAAATGAAATTCTCAGAAATCTACTGAACGTAGGATATATGTAAATTACCCATATTTTTCCAGTAAACAGTATAACTTACCTCCTGTAGATTTCTGAAATTCGAAGTAGTAGGGCCACGAAGGGCGCGTTTCTGCCCTAAAATCAAAATAACTAATATCACAATATAGTAGATATTTTTGACCTCTTCAGACCTCAACTTACAGCAGTCAAAAATACCTAGATTTTCCCTCTGTTACACAGAATTGTGATGTCATTTTAAAGTCGCCATTAAAGTAACATGTCGAAAAGTACTTTTTGCGTTCAATAGCACCTAAAATTAATATTTTCAATCATTTGTTATGTATTTATCTAAATTCTAATTTTACCAAATTTTAGGGTAATGTAAGACCCTTTGTGAACTACTCCTTTAATTGATGTCACGCACTCTCCGTGTATATTTCGCACATGGCAGTACAGGAGTTATTGTTAATGATAATAATTTCAGTGAGATAAGTCAATCAGGGGTTATAAAGAGAGACAATCTGTAGGATTATTACAGAAACCGTCAGTAAAATAATTTGGTACATATACACGCTCAGATTCTGCATGAGGAATTGAGATCAGCTCCCGCCAACAATAAAAATGACTAACCATGTATAGACCATATTAAGTCACAACAGCCTGTGTCATATAAAAATAAATAATTCAGGGTGACTATGGAATAAGATTTGAGTGATCGGTTTGTATCTCTGGCATATCTGGCTTATAATGTCATTATTTTTTTTATTTCATTGACATTCATTGCGATTAGATTCATTATAGTTATATTAATTGTTATAATCATGGCAGGTAATACATTGCAAATGCGGTACAGATACATATTTCTGGTATATAATTATGTTTTCCGCAATGTAACTATTAGTTTATTGTATTCTTTGTCATGTATATTCTGTATAACCTCGTGCACATAAGAAAATTGTAGCACCACGGATAAAAACTTGTAGCATTATCAGTAAAAATGGTTACCACTCGTTAATCAGATACAGTAAAACATTGTGACATTGAAGATTAACAAGACCTTTTATATTGTATCACTGTATCTTTTTTTATAATCACACCTAAAACTTTTACTGGCAAATATAAGGCATGTGTTAAGAAAAATATAAAACATTATTGTGTACTTTTCTTTCTCGTTTAGAGTAGCACGGACGTCTGTTGAGTGAAAAGTGGCCAAAAATCGTGATTAACTATGCTGTCTTCGCTGCATTGAAGGCTGCATTTAAAATGTTATTGTTTATCGGCAGATACATGTACGGCGGCAAAAAAGTAACCATTAATTATTGTAGACTCTTCGTGCCATGCATTATTTTTATTTTTGCCGTCTGCAAATTTTGGAAGTTACAGTAAAAATTGTGAGGTTATCAGTAAAAAAGTACATTTGCCGTGTCGCACGTTGGACAGAGTGTGTACGTGAAGCTTCAAAGTCGTCATACTTTTGTGAATTGAAGTTGAAACTTGTAACTGGAGAATTATTCAGATTTTTAAAAAGAATTAAGTACAAAAGACGATTGATATTCCATCTATTTAGATTTTACACGACGTGTATTCAGAATCAGATGGTTGTCCCTTGGGGTTTACATTTGCTCTTCTTTGTCCTTTTGCAGTTTTTAACATATCAGATATCGTTTAGTCATGCCATTTATTACGTGTTTCACATTGGACTACAGTGTTACTCAATACTTCAACATAAACAAAATATTAAATTAAATACGTACTTGCGTGTACTTATGACATACAGGAATATTGAATTCTATATGGAAAGAATCAGGTGTCTGCTGTTTTGTGAGTTAAGTCGACCATTAATGATTTTTTGCATATGTCAGTTTACTAAAGACATGCATTACATGTCTTTGTCGCTTACATCCAGACAAAAACGTTATAGTGGTTTCGAAAATTAGAACATCATGACGGTTGACGCACATGGAGCAGAAGGAGATGCTTACCCTTCCGGAGTACCTGGTCTCATTCCCAATATCTACGGGAGTTGTTCCAGCTTTTGTTCCGGTAATTATGTGTTCATCCGTGTTACCTTATGAAGGCATACTTTGCTGCTAAGAAACCTAAAATATTGAATCTTTTTATTCCCATATGCAAACTCTTTCAATCAGAATTTAATCATGAATAATGTAGGGCTTAGAATCTTTCTGTAAATGAGCTTTTAAAAGTATCTTGTGCATCAAAGAAGGAAGGCAAGCTTCTAGCAAACCGGATTTTATTAGCAGCCGTTCATGACAAATAAATCCACCTTTCCACTCTCCTATCAATCATTAGTAGATTAACCAATCACGTCTTGTAAATATAACCTGTAAGGCAACGGCTGAATACAACACATGTGGTCAAACATTCTTATCTAAACAATTAAGTGTATCGCATAAATCTGCAAGTTCTTCAAAAAAAAATTGTGAAAGATATGTTTGGGACATCCAAGCCTTATACCATGTATCCAGATCAATCCTGAATGTCAGTTTATCAATTCACAATCCCAAAGGCAAATGTTGTTGTTTGTGTGATTTTGAAAGGCCACATAATAAATTAATTCAATGTAAATAGTATACCAACAGATATACACATTTATTCAATTGCAAATTTATCATTTGCTAAATGTAAAAACTTTGATTATCCCCTCGCCCAACGAAGTTGGCCTGAGGATATAGCGTTTCGTCCGTTCGTCCCGGTTAATCTTTTGGCTTAAGTTCATATCTCCTTTACTGTACATCATATACCGATGAAACTTCATCAATGGGTAGATATCGGAGAGCAATGGACGTAGGCGAGGAGATTTGCTGTCGTTTCGACTGCTATTTCTTTCTTTAATTATTTTTGTCATATGTAATATTTGACAATTAAATAATTATTGATTTTTTTATATGTTAGTTGGCAATTGATATAGTTGTATTCATTAATAGAAATAGCTTTAAAATTTGATGAGGGATGGAGCTTGGCACTTCTTTCTCCGATAACTTAGCGAAAATGGGTTTTCTCCTTTCTCAGCTGGTGATTTTGTAGGGCTAGCGTAAGTCACTGAAAAAGAAAAGTAAGTCATACGTACGGGATTGTATGTCATACTTAGGAGATAGTCAGTTGTACGTACGAGATGATAAGTCGCACTTACGAGATAATAAGTCGTACGTACGTAAAAGTATGTCGTACGTGTGAGATAGCAAGTCGTACGTACAAGATAGTAAGTCGTACGTACGAGAGAGTAAGTCGTACGTTCGACATAATAAGTCATAGGTATGAGATGATAAGTTGACCGTACGAGATATTATGCCGTAAGTACGATATAAGTATACGTTAATGTGAGCCATTATTTTATACTTTTGGAATAGTGAATTCCATATATTAAGGACAGACATCCCATCTCTTCTACTTTTCATATAGGTTAAACTGAAATACATATAGTATTTTAAGGTACCGTTGGTAAAAATAATAATAAAGAAGAAAATTGTTTTGGTATTATACTCCCTAATATGGGAGTTTCGAGTTTGTTGTTTTACCGGAAAAGGTACCCGTCATTCTCGTCTGAGAAGCGATTCGCGATTGAGGAACTAGGTTTCACAGTCCCGGTCGCATTCTTCAAATATTCCTTGCGCTTCCTTTGGACACTTTTTTATCAGATACAAATTGTTTATTCTGTTAGTTAAAACGCTGTACCTTATAGAGCCGTAAGAACACTGCTGTACTAAGGGGTGTCCTACAAATTCAAAATTTTACTTGAACAGATGGATTAAGAGGAAATATCCTCATACGACCATCTTTACATTGAATGAATGGGGAAAACTCCACTATTGGTAATATTCATATTAAAATTAAGGTAGCTCACACTTTTAAACAAAAAAGATATTTTATCTGAATATAACATATATAGATACATATAACTTTTACAAATCGTCTGGGTTAGAGATTTGTGTGATAGTTGAAAAGTCTTTTGCGTGTCCTTTTTTTTCTAAAATAATTTTTTATTGCAATTCGTTTGCAAATGTTGCATGTCAAAGACGTTATATTAACGTCGTCAATTGACGTTTTAATACTTTCAGTAACTAAAAGAACTAGTTTTGTTTTGATGTCGTTTGCTTTTGTCCAAAAAAAACCGAAAAAAACCAATATCGATCTATGGTTGAGTATTTCTGTACAAAGAATTTTTTTTTACATAAAAACTTGTCGCTTTTATCTTAAAGTTTAACTTTGATCGTATTTATGCTTTGCTGGTTTTATGGTAACATTGCTCTTTTGAATTAATGTTTTTATTCATTACAATATTTTATACAAACGAAAGACGTCTTCGATGTCAATGTGACCTTGGGTTTATTTTTACCCTTTAGTGATATCATTGGTCCTGTACATTTTTCTCTAATGCAACCACCTAAGAAATCGGTATTTCAAATACATTTTTGTCCTCAGTGCATAATATAGGATAAAGCCTACGCATTTGTTTATCGGATATTTGTTACAAAGTAATAATTATAATACTAATATTAAAGTAGATAAAT
>JAOXYJ010502518.1:0-14743 GCA_028566555.1 Lithophaga nigra | reverse complement strand
GTTATTTTGACAACAATATAGTGAAGTAAACTTTGTCGAAATATCACGTAAAAAATTTCTAGAGGCAGTTGAAGCAAGCTCTAGTCATCGTGCAACAACTGAAAAAAATATTTTCACCAAATGAAGCCCAGAAATACTATAATGGGACGGTAGTGGCCATCTTGTAGTTTCAATTGGTATAAAACCGAAAATCGTAACAAATCAAAACAATGATTATTCATAAACAGATTAACTTTTTCGTTGCCGTTCCACGGCAAATTTACCTTAAATTAACATTTTTTCTTGATTCAGTGGTATCGGAGATTTTCGAAGGTACACTGTATTTCCCATAGGGTCCAATGTTAAACGATGTTTTCTGTGGCAGCCATCTTGAATTTATTACCTTGAAGAGGATTATCCAAGGACCAACCTGCAAACGAAGCATTTTCAATGACACCTATGTTATCTTGGAAAAATAAAGTATTTCCTATTTGGTTAAATATTAAATTATGTTACTTATTGGCGGGATTTCAGACCCGCAAAAATAAAAATAATTTTAAAAAAATGTACAGGACCATGCAAGGAACATTTTGCGATGAATATATTTATTGACATCGATGGTTCCTGCGGAGCAGACCTTTGAAAGAATTTCCCATTGCGTGCAGTGTTAAACTATATTCGTCAGTGGTGGCCATCTTGGATTTTGAATAAGCGAAAAAAAACATAAACTTAGTAGAGGACTATCCAAGCGACATTTCTGTAATGAACCATTTTCATTGACATCTGTACTTTCTGAGCAGACCCTTTGAGGGTATTTCCTAAAGAGTTCAATGTTAAACTATGTTCCTTGGTGTCGGCCATTTTGAATTTTTGATCGGAACAAAAACATCAACTTTGTACAAAGCCATCCAAGGACCATTAACGCATAATTACAGTTCAATCTATGCTACGGCTTCTGATATGAAGATTTTTCAAATTCTCGCCAATCAAAGCACATTATTGACGCTGGCAGCCATCTTGAATTTTCGATCTGCACGACAAATATAGTCTTTGTAAAGGTCACTCAAAGGAACATTCGTGCCAAGTTTGCTTCCAATCTGTCTGGTAGTTTTTTAAAGAAGTAGACTGAAATGTGGAAAAAAGCTAACGATGACCTACAACGGAAAGACACCTAGTGGTGGCAATAGCTCACATGGTGCCTCGGACCAGTTAAGCTAATGAAAGTTGTCTAAAGTGAACACGCATTTAACAAAAAATATACATTTATATAGGATTATGTGAGCTAAATGCACCTCTTCCAGTGATGACCAAATTTGAAACTGTATATAAGAATGACAAAAGGAGCTTTACAGTTCTGTGATCATGTGACGTTAAAAGTGTAACTGAAAATACTTACTGCTCAATAGTAGGGCAAAGCACATCTACCCTTTGGAGATTTTAAAAAATGGTGTCATAAGATAGGTAATCTTTTAATATAGGTTAATTTTACATGAAATACACTACAGAGGGATATAAAAGTAGCGGTCTTATAATACAGGTTTTTGCTTAATACAGATTGAACAGGTTTGATTGTCTTTCACAAACAAGCTACTTAAATTTATTAATTGGCGGTTAAAAATATGTTCACGCCTTTGTTTTATATATCAATATTAATCTGCCTCCTAATTCAACATCTGTAGTTATCACTTGACGCGCCACCAGATGGAGTCATTGTTTTGAAACAATAGACCTAGCGGCTACCCGCTACATGTACTGAGATACAGGTTGGACAGAAAAAAACAAATAAGGCTAAATTAAAAAAAAAATGAAAACACTACCTAACTGAGTAGTCTAACTGGAAAAAACTGTGTTCTTGAACATCATCTTTGAGTTGAAGCAATAATCATCTGATTGGCTATCCGACCATAATGTCATAATGACGTGCAGTGCCCACATATATTTTATATCATTCTAGCTGTGAAAACGTTCCTTAAATCCATGATCATAGTGCTAATTGTTGTAGATGTTGAGAGCTGGAGCTGTCAATATAACCTAATACATGACATTCGCAGAAGGTTACTAGGACTTTGGCTGCTGCCAGATATTGCCAGAAATTTGTATACAGTATTATTACAGAGAGACCTGAAACTGAATCTGGAGTTATGGTCTAATTTCGACTTGAAAGCATACCGGAGGACTAAGAATTGATAATGAATCGACAAGCTGCAGTCACACTAAATTTCTAGGAAACTTATATAGATATTCAAACGTAATTTACAGTATCAACTATAACGCTGAAGAATGTAGACGCTGATTTAATATTTATTTTACCATCAAGAAAAAACGTCGACTTGTTGTCGGCAGAGAGTGAGTGGATAGATTTCACATTCAAGTTTTGAGGATGAAAATGGAAAATTCTACAGCTACAGAAAACAATACCGATGGAGGCAACACAGCAAATGTTGGAATCGCTGTAGTGGGGTTTTCTACTTCCGGTCTCGTTATCCTTATGAATATACCAGCAATAGTTATGATCATAATATCCAACGTTAAAAAGAAGGCCTTTAAAAACCTATCCATTCTCAGCCTAGGTATTACCGATCTTCTTGTTGGTGTTGCTTCGTGTCTGCTCGCATATTCATATGTTTTTAACAGTCTAGAAAACTATATATCTTGCCGGATAAAATTCTACCTGTTCAGTGTTGCCTTCGTGGCGTCGATGCTCCATTTACTTGGAATAAGCATGCACAGAATTTATTCAATGATAGCAGGTCCATCTCATTCAAGCCAGCAGTTGCGGCTTCACTGGGTAGTAATTATCATATCATGGGTACTTTCCTTCGGTACCAATGGAGTTTCGATAATATGGGGTGACAATGATGAACATATAATGTGTTCATTTAATACAGTTTTCAACGAAGACGTGCCGACTGTTTCGCTGTATGTAGGAATTGTTTATCTTGTATGTCAGATATGTAATATAACTGCAGTGATCATTTTAATTGCGAAAATATGGAGACATTGCAAACATTTTCCCAACTCTGCCTTGTTGACAATGAATGTTCGTGTCGGAATAACTCTGGTTATTATGACAGGAGTTTACCTGATATGTACAATGCCATTAACATTTTTGCTGCTGTATAGCTATAAATATACAGTCAGTAAATCTGCAAGAGGATTCGGTCTATATTTTGCAATGATCAATTCCCTCATCAATCCAGTTATATACATATTCAGAATCAAGGAATACAGAGCATTTTTGTCAAGACTGGTCCGCTACAGAAAGCCTGCAATCGCCGATATTCAGCAAGACGTAGCGATCAGGGATAATAACTCACCACAAGATGGAAACGATGACAGAAACAAAAACTGTACCGACGGCAGAAGACGTATAAATCCTGACAATATTACTCCAGTTTGCGAAGAAATAGAACTTCAAGACTGCAGCAGTGTTCAGCAAGATGGATCCGAATCTTGAATCTACATCAATGTAATCGAAAGAACATTTGAAAAAAAGCAATGAATTCTGTGGCGTAGAAAACATTGAAAAATAGTTTTACTGTAGGTTTGTAATTATATAAACATGGATTAAACTAAGATGTAAATGTAAATTAATGATAAAGGTATATGTAGGCATTTCACCTGCCACTAGGTGGCAACAAAGAACGATAACTCCAAATGACAGGAAGTTGTGACTAAAAAGTCAACATCTGAAAATTTTGTGAAGTCAGTTTTCTGGCTATAAGGGAGTAAAAAAATTAAAATTTGTTTTCAAGTTAAAGGTATAGTGTTAAACTAAATGCATCTTTTTGCTAATGTGATATCCAATACGATGAATACTTGTAAAAGCAGATTTTAAATCTTTGAGTTATTCCCCTTGTATCACAATTCGTGGCTTTGTTTACAAAATATGAATATCAAATATTTAATTATTACTGGATATTAACTGAAAATAAATATAATGTACATACTTTAGATGCAGATAGTTATTTGATTTTGAACAAATAATTTATTTTTATCACATTATAAAAATTAGGTGAAATGGCTATATTAAAATATATAAAATGTTAGAAAACAAAGGAGTATCTCTCTTGTGCATAGCTCTGTCCTTAGCTGGTTTTTAGCTTTAACTTTTTGGTCGTTTTGGCATTTATTTCTGCTCTAAAACCTTTTCGATGTTGTTTTGGTTTCCATATTTTTTGGCCTCAAGCACAACTGATGAGACATTGTTTGTCGAAATGCGCATCTTGTGCACTAAATTTGGTATCATAGATGGTTACTACATGTAAGTCAACAACCTACATAACCTGGCTACTGAGGCTACAGTTTGTATTATCCAAAGTCAGGTATAAACTCACACCTTAGCTTTGATAGACTACATGTAAGTCAACAACCTACATAACTTGGCTACTGAGGCCCCAGCTTGTAATTATTCAAAGCCCGATGTAAACTCAAACCTTAGCTGTGATAGGATACAGGTAAGTCAACAACCTACATAACTTGGCTACTGATGCCCCAGTTTGTATCATCAAAGTCAGGTGTAAGCTCAGCTTAGCGGGGATAGGCTACAGGTAAGTCAGCAACCTACATAATTTGGCTACTGATACTCCAGCTCATTCTATTTGAAACATCATATATACAGGTGAAAGTGTTAAATGTCTTAGATCTAGCTTGACTCTACAAATTTCTTTTTCTGTTATAAATATTACTGGGAAATGACCCTCAAAAATGACTGACAGTGATAAAAAAATTTCCAGATCCTTGCCTTAGACCCTACATGTTTGTTTTCATTTATAAATATCACTGAAAGAAAATGTTTTATATGAAGAAATATCTAATGTGGTCATCTTATCTTGGGAAAAAGCATTTTTTCATTTATTTTCAAAACCAATAACAATAAACATCAACAGGTTTATTCTGCAACAACTAAATCATATAAAATTAATAATATAAACAAGAAATTATACAATGATCAAAACTGTGTTAAACAACTACACAAAAACATAGCCCCTTGAAGTAATGCCTATTCATGCATTGAATAAACATAACATTCTGATGAATGAATAAAAAAAAACATTTAAAAATATAGTCCATGACCAATGATTAGAAAATGACAGTCAACAAGAGTTTGTTTATAACATGCAGGATTGTAATGAAAGTGTTTTCCTTATAAACAAACTGAAAATTCCATCCGTATTACCAATTATAAGAGGTGTTATATTTAATGCTTATGTCAAATGTATCATAAGAAAAAATGCTTGCAATAAAATGTTTAGAGTCACAAAATTAGTCACCAGGAGAACACCTATATTAGAACAAACCACAGGTTTATAATAACAATTTATGAATTACAAGCTGATGCAGTAAATGTGTCTGATATCAGTGTTAATTTCATTCAAATATTTATTTTTGAAGGTAAATGCTAATTACAAATAGCTTTAAATATGAACTATGTTAGAATGAACTTGAGGCTGACTGAAGTCTGCATGTCTCACCAAAGCTGGGTGGCATTATCACATTTCATGGCAGATGAATGAATAGCAAAACCAAAAAATCCAGACATTTGATTGTTAATTACAACTTAACACATTAAAATTTGGATACAACTAGGCCCTTGCTGAAAATATACCAACTGTAAGAAATTGAAATGGCCATCTTGTAGTTCTGACCACAAACTTGGTGAAAGACTATCTAATGACCATTCATAAGCAGTTTGGATTTTTAACTATTTCAGGTGTTTCCAAGATTTTCTCTATCTTACTGATCTTTAATTACATTTCCCATAGAGTTAATTGTTCAGCTATGTTGTTTCATTTCTTAGAATTCTGATAGGAAATACCATCCAATGATCAATCACAAACAACTGTAACTGTGTCACAAATGCAAAGAAGAACACCTTTACATGCATTACTCCAAAGTTAAAATATTTTTTATAGTTGCAGCATTTTTGAATATTAATTTGTATGAAAAACAAAATTTGATAAAGAACCATCCAATACTGTTTTTCCTCATATCTTTCAAAGAAGATCTGAAGTACATTTTCCATAAGCTCTGATGTTAAACTAATGGAAGCTACATTAACTTGGAATTTCCACTGCCATGAAACATGCAAACTTGCTTGGGTAAATGACCATCAGGTGATCTTCATAAATATGTTTTGCTTTAACTATCTCAGTTATTTCAAAGAAGACAATCTTTAAGTGCATTTCCCATATATTTTTGTACATAAATTTTGTACATTCTTGTCATGTTTGGTTCCATATTACTTTGTGGTTTTGGATAAGTAAAGCTAACAATGGTCGACAACAATGACAGATACCAGGTGATGGCAATACTTGACATTATCCTTCAGAACAGGAGGGCTAAATATTCTTATTATAACAGATTTCCTTGCTCCATTACTCCTGCAAGTGATTTTTATCAGAAAACAATACCAAATATATATTCAAGAAGGAAATCATAGAGATTTGATAGAAAATGGCAGGAGTACTACATATACCATGTGTCAAAAATTGGGTTACCTTGTCCTAAATATAGCTGGAAAATTGTTCACTGGATGTTAAACACCAATCAACCAATCAATCAATCAAATGGATAACTGAATGACTAAGTTACCTTCCACTAACAAGAAAAGGAATTTAATAATTATTACAAACACCAATAAATTATCTCCCTTTGCTAGTTTTTATTTCTCTTGCCTAATGTAGTAATGGGAGATAATTCAGTGAATTAACAAGCATGTGCATAAAGGGAGATTTGCTACATGTGTCTTTTTATAAATTCCTTATGGTGTAATATTCAATTATATTCCTTATTTATGTTCTGACCCTTTTCCCATAGTTCAATACAAGAATATCATTATACGTTATGAATTTTTATTCTTGAATAAATAAATAACTTCCACAATTTATACAGACTCCATCCTAATATAAAAACAAAGGCAATGTCCTATAATATACAAGGTTATAACAAAGAAAGGAGAAGTGCTTTCTGTTCTTCATCTTAGTTTCTTATTCACATCAATATGACATTAATAACTAAAAATAAAAGAAAAACATTCACATTAACAAGGAATAAATTTTTGGAAAGCATGCCACTGCCTAAAAGAAGTAAGTCATGTTATTTGCATAACATGGATTGATTGATGGAATGGTATTTTTTACGCCACTTTCAGCAGTTTTTCAGCTATATTATGGCGTTCAGTTTTTATTGGGAGAGGAAGCAGAGTACTTGGTGAGAACCGCTGACATTCAGGAGGAAAACTGGCAATCCTTGTCAATTAAGGTTGGAGTCAAGCACACCTTGCCAGGAGACAGGCTCGAACTCACAACCCCAGTGTTGACACGCCGATGGTCAATAGTAGATGTAACCAACTACCCAGATCACACGGACATTGAGGTCCCTATTTGCATTACATGTGTGTCTAACTTCCACCATTACTGTTTTGTTTCTGCCAAAGTAAGCTAGCAGAGAAACTAATGAACTGCATGACAAATTCAATGGGCATGTTACAGTGTATAATTATGGGTTTCAAAATCATGTTCAAGGTCTTATATATATATTATGCCACCAATCTGTTTTTCTTCTTAGCTCTCAGCTCTTAGTTCTTAAATTAGATTACGTAATTAAACATATTCACAATTAATACATACATACATACATATACACACACACACATATATATATATATATAAATAATAAGTATAACTTAAAATAGCACTTTTTGTGATCTGAAATATTACAATTCAAAGCATTATTCTTCAGCACCACATACACCATGTAACATACACAGAAAAAGAAAACAAAACATAGTTGATACAAAAGTCATAAAAACACACAAAAATAACTGAAGCTAACTACTGAATTGAAATGTGACATACTGACCAGGTGCCCTGTTTTCAGTGTATGATGTATGGATATGATGTAAATGTGTCGATACATGATACAAATATAATGGCCCTAACCAATCTGGATTTAAATATGGTTGGCATATAGTCTCTCGAAAATCATAACTCTAATACATTTAACATATCAACAGATTTCAAAAAATAACCTCAACAGCTACAATTTTAAAACATTTCAATACAAAATTCAGATACAAAATGATCCTTTTTTACATCCGTACTAATGAAAGGTACAACAGATTAACACAGAACAAAACAGGAAAATTACCCATACCAGAAAAAACTATTCACAGTTATACTGGTGAACAGGAGCTAGTATATACAAAGTTTATATCCTATTAATAGACCAATTCTGAAATGCAATGGCATTATTGGAATGTTATTGTTCTGAACATTTTTGATTGCTCCGGATGTCATTTGCAAGAAAGGCTCAGCCTGCACACTGTCATTTAATTTCTGAAATGGTCCATTAAATCTGAAAAAGGAAACAAAAAAGGCTCACAGCAACATACATGAACAGACTTTAGTTAACTTAATCTCTGGTGATATTTTTTTGTCCAAGTATGGCAATCTACAATTAATAACATCAAAAGCAGTTTGCTGTTTGTAATAATAAAAGCCTATGTTGTTCACAGAATTCAGAATAATGAAAAGTATAGCCAAATGAAACAAAGATACAGCCACAGTAAACTCCAACTATTTTGGATATATTGGCATTTTGGATACATTTTCAAACCATTTCCTTTCATGTTAATATAAAATTTATTAGCTAATCAGTTATCAAAGATTTAAATTTATTGACCAATTGGAAAGGAAAAAATCATTAATATGCTAACACATTTAATAAACAGGAGCAGAAACATATATAACAGTAACAATTTTTTTCGGTCAAAGTGTAGAAGAAAATCTAACCTGCTGTCTAACCACAATATTGTCTGAGTAGAAATGGAGTGGTTATTGGTTTGAGCAGAAAAAAAGTGATTAATTAGACAAACTTGGCCAGAAAATGTGATATTTTTTGGTCAAAGTGTAGAAGAAAATCTAACCTGCTGTCTGATCACAATATTGTCTGAGTAGAAATGGAGTGGTTATTGGTTTGAGTAGAAACAGTGATTAATTAGACAAACTTGGCCAGAAAATGTGATATTTTCTAGTTTGGCAGAGTTCTGCTTTAGAGAATGATACTGAGGAAAGTACGCCTGTTGCTATAGATGAATACTACCTGTAACCAAAGGTGAGCAGTGTTTACAGAGTTTACAATATATTGATAAAACACCATATTCTTATGAACTAATGAAATTTATGGGTTAGCAAAGAAATTTGTATAATGTAAATATACATATATATTTTCAGTTGCCTTATAGTGTTATATTTTTTGCAATGTATTTAACCGAATATCACTGTCATTTCAACAAATAAAAATAGGACTATGTTAAAATATATGTAAAATGTCTGAAGAAATAAAATAACAGAATCTGGCTGATTACAATATTTCACCTTGCCTCTCAGTTGATATAAGGTGAACATCAAAAACACTTGTAACAGTAAATACACTGTACTAATAACTGGCAAAATATTGTAGCAGTAATATATAAATACTGGCAATTAAACAGTACACCCTGTTGAAAGCTAAAGTGATCAAAAGGTCTTCTCATCTGCCTCCCACCAATGTTTGGAGTAGGGCCATGATGGGCACATTTTGGCCCCAAAATCAAAGTATCTTATTTCACAACATGGTAGATGTTTTTGACCTCTTAAGACGTCAACTTCAAGCAATCAAAAAAATTCATGAGCATATTTTTCACTCCTTATAGTATAAGGCCTTTAAAAGTAAGGTGAAATTACAATTTTACCCAAAATAGGTAATTTTCAAGCTATTTTGAGTGCTGATTTCTTAGAGAAACATTTTAAAACCAGAATAATTTTGGACGAGGAATGTGGCCAATGTTTCCTTGAAGAAAAACTTTGTAAAAATATGCGAAAATGTGATAAAAACCTAAATTTTTCCCTCAGTTACACAAGATTGTGATGAAATTCCAGTGAAGTCACATGTTGACAAGTACCTGTTTTCATATTTAATATCATCTTAAATCAATATTTTCGGTCATTTGTTATGTATTTATCTTAATCCTTTTACCAAAATTTAGGCCATATAAGACCCTTTGTGAACCTACTCCTTTGCTATAAAAGTAGAACAAAAGCAATTTTACATGTCCTAAGTACAAACACTGACATAAATACATATATAATTTGTTCCTTTAACACAGCTAGTCTTTTAATAGAGGTCATCTTTTATGCTTGGTATGTTCCTTTATAACCACTGATTATTTAAATTCTTCAAACAACCTGGTATGTATATGACTTCACTCTAAGTCCAAGCACAAAATACACTCTCTCAATGGACAACAAAATTTGTGAAATCCATGACCTAAAAAAGATATAAGATTACAGTTTGTATTCATTCGAATAGATAGTTTTTTCTTAAACAATACATATACCCAAAAAATAATATGTAATATTTGATAAAATATGTATATTCTAACAAATTTTATTGATTCTGATGGTATATTTGAACAATATTTGAACTTGTGCAGATATTCTCCATCTGAATTCTTCATTTGTGAATATGACAAATTCAGGGCTTTAATGTTCAGGTATGAAAGTGAATATTAAAAATAAAAACTTTAAATTAGTACCTATGAAATTATGTATAAATGGTTCAAGCTCTTTCTTCTAGGTTGTAACTTTTTTTTTTGGTACTCATTTCAACAATGGGTGGATGGATGCATAGATGTTTAATATCAAGTGGGTAATTAGGACAAGAACATATACGAATCCTGCTTTGTACTAGACAAACACTTTGAGTTGGATTTTTATAGTGCTAGCTCACTGAAGCAACAGTCCACATGAAGATGTCACCCAACTTGGACACATTATACTGACTCCAAGCTGACCAGTCTCTTCACTCCTTAATGCTGCGTGCTTAGCGGAGAAGCAGCAAATACCAATTTTAATGTCTTTGGTTTGACCCGGCTGAGGATTGAACCCACAACCTTCTGCACTCTAGGCCAGCACTTGAACCATTACACCACCGAGGCAGTCATTTCAACAATGTCGGTATTAGATATCTATTCAATACAACTCTTAATGCTGTTGTGACATGATTGAATGATTCAATGGTTGTTTTATGCCACTTTTAGCAAATTTTCACTTATCTCATGGCACCCATTTTTTGGGGGGAGGAAGCTGGAGTACCCAGTGAGAACCTGTCCTTTGGCAGGAAAACTGGCAATCCTTATCAATTAAGGTTGGAGTTGAGCACCCATTGCCATGACCAAGGCTTGAACCCACAACCCCAGTGTTGACATGGTAGTGATCAATAGTAGATGTGACCAACCTACATGTAGACCACTGGCCACCAAGGCTCCTGTCGTGACATAATATCACTATATCACTATTAATACATCGACTTGAATTATAAGAACATACCACAAGGAAATACTAGTACACCAGGTTCAACATGAGACACAGTTTCTGTCAGTTGTATGTTACAATTCCTACAGTTCCTGTTGTAACAAAAAAACATGAATGATGTGAATCAAACAGTATGGAACATAACATCAAAAAATAGAAAATATTTCTAAAAATTTTTTTTGTCGGTCTTGGTACATTGGAAATTTTACAGTGCTGCAGTCATTTTGATTCCTTACCCCTTCCCCACCAAGTGGCAGCAATGATATAAAATTTTCAAAATGCATATCATAATAACATTTCCAACAGGTTATACCCAATAGAAAATAATTTTAATTTTAATGCTGTAGTTTTTTTTTTTTAACATTTTTCAAGGATTAGTGACTAGAGTGCTTTATAAAATGGTTTGAACTGATGAGAATTTATGTGTGCATTTTCACTGATTATTTACTTTTCTCTAATTTTTCGGAAATTTTTTTAAGATTTCTTGACCAATGTTAGAAAAATTGTTCTCTTTGCATGCGATTTTTTTTTTGTTTTCAGTGTTTGTTGAAAAGACATTATGATATCACCGTGTATTGCTGTTCATTAATTTTTGTCATTGTGATGCCAATAAAAAAGGTGACCATGGTTGATGACGTTATGTTTAAGGATTACAATTTCTATGCAGTTGGCAAAAAAATTGTAATATTATTCATTCATTGATAAATTAAGCATTGTCAGCATTTTTTTTATATTTGTAAAATCTCAAAATTTGAAAGCTCTCGCCAAGTTTCAATCTTTAAATTTTGAAGATTAAATGATCTTGAATGGAGAAATATAATACAGTAGAACTTTGGTCGCTAGAACTCTCAAGGGAACCGACAAAAAACAGTTCGAGTTACAGGGGTGTTCGAATAATCGAGGTTCGAACATATGAACATTTGAATTCTTCTATGTATGGACTCAAAAAGTAATTCCAGGTATCGAAGATGTTCCAAGTTATTGGTGTTCAAGCGACCGAAGTTCTACTGTAATAAACTGTTAACTATGCAAGATTCTACCTTTTTACCATTTTCATGGCTGTGGATTTTACTTATGATCATGGTTTTTTCTTTTCAGTTGGAATGACTTTCTTTGTTTTCATAATGGTAAGTCATAGTCTTATGACAGATAGAGTTCAAACATCTAAAGTTACCATTTTATTTTGTACAAACTGTTTTTGAAGTTGAATAATTAAAAACGACTTTCTGCCAATTTCCATGTCTTCTAAAACCAATCTCTGATCTGAAGTCTGATTCATGAAATATTACACCGTAATTCCACGGTCAGAAGGAGCTGAAAAGCCTTCCACACGTGTAACTGCTGCTTGTTCACCGAATTTCAATTTTTTCCTGTGTTTCCTATATACACCAAACTTAATAGAGTCCGATGTAGCTATAAGGCGAAGAAAGACTGTTACCTACCTGTTTATTTTAGTACTGGTTCCCCAGTGACTTTCCATATCTTCCCTGTACTGTCTACTGACCAAACTTTGATCTGAAGTCAGGTAAAGCTAACGGAAAAGAAAGAAAAAAACTCATTCAGATTCTGATCATACATATAGTTTCACTTCATACATATAGTTTAACTTTTCCATGTTCAGTTGAATAAAATCAACGGGCCTTCCTCTGCAGACATGCATTACCTATCCCCATTGTTGTTTAATATCTTGAGGTAGTGAGTGTGCCATAATTTGGACAAACATGAAATAGGTAGAAAACAAAATCATGTGTATCCCACAAACCCCAGTAATTGGTGAAATTTTGACAGAAAAAAAGGTGAAATGTGCCATGTTTTTATCATTATTCATTCTGTCGCTTATTTCCTGATTCCTTTTATTTATCCTTTGTTTATTTGTAACCACAACTTGAATATCCAGTGTATTATTATGAGCATAATTCTGTAGAAACACAAGTTTAGTCAACAACCTGTCATATCATATCCTTTTTTTGAAAAAGAACTGCATTTTCCCTATTACACAAACATTTGTTTACTCTTGAGAGTTTGAATAATTATTGATTTACTGATAAATTAACTGTTTTCAAAACTTTTAAATGTGACAGTACTGATTAGTGTTCACCTTTGTTTTTGAGTAGCACCCTTAACGGCAAGGTAAAGTTCTCTGTCCAATCTATTACTGATCATTTTAGATAGGAAATAATAATATACACAAGCAAATGGGACTTAAAACGGCAGAATGGGCAGTGTTCAATTTTGACAAGTTTGTTTTATGTAAGTATATAGAGAAATTTTTGGGGACTTTAAAAACAGTCTGGTTTGGACAGGAATTCAGTTTACACGGGGTCTGATTTAGACAAGGTTCACTGTATTTTTCAGTAACTCTGTAAGAAATTTGTGACCTGTGATAGATTATATTTTTTAGTAACTTCTGAATCTGAAGAGTAAAATAAATAAACAATAATTACAAGGCTGTCATGTTTGTCTTCTTTTGTGTCTTCTGTCAACCCTTCCCTTTCACTAGACACCATGTACTGTAACTGAAATATAAAACAGAATGTAAGAAAGGAGGAACTCAACAAAGAAACTACACAAATATTCACGTTTAAGATAAATTTGCAAACAGAAAGTATTTCAATTTTGCTTGGTTCCAATTAAAAACTAGATGATGTGTCTGCAACACAGATGCCCAACAAAAATAGCCAAATTGTTGCACAAACATTCAGTGATATGCAAGATTTTTCCTGAAAAATGTCTTGTAATTAAAAACAGTTCAGAAGAATTCGATATCTGTACACATTAAGTTTTCAGATGAATGGTTATCAGTAAATTGTTTTACCTCTGGCATAAGGGTATTTGGTTTTTTAGTCCACAAATATGAGTCTAACTTTTCCAGTAAACTATGGGTAACATTCCTGTAAAATACACAAAAATAATATTATATATTTGAAATCACTGTTTTTATTAACATAAATAATGTACATTTATCAGCACCAGTAATTCCATTTATCCTGCAATGGTGGCCTGTAATAGGTGTATAAAGGGTGTCGTATAAAGCAAAGATTTATACGTCTAGTAGCAGTATAAAGTATCTACTGTGATGTCACAATACAAATCAATGAAATTTTACTTATGATGTTGTTTAAAAGGCGGCATTCCCATTTGAAATTTTTGTACTGCTTCAGTTACAAAATGTTGAGTTTTGACATGTTTTTTGCACTTTCATGGAATATAATATGTGCAGGATAAAGACAATATACGTACATTGTCAGAAAATATATAATTTATTTTGTATTCGCCACAATACAGTCATAACTGCTCAGTACACTGTTTCTAAGGCTCATGCAAAATAAATTTGATACTTTCTGACAATGTATGTATATTGTTTATTTCACATACACTATTCATGAGCAAGATTATTGACTATAAAA
>JAOXYJ010500306.1:0-14756 GCA_028566555.1 Lithophaga nigra | reverse complement strand
AATGCTGTAAGAGATGCTGTCTTTCTGATGATATTGCTGCGGTTGTGGAGATTTTTTAGATTGATTTGTGGTAATTAACATAGTCATGATATTGTGTCACTCAGTTTCCCATACAAGTGTGTGTCACATGCATATTTTTAATGCTCCCGATACAACTGACAAAACTGTTGTGACTAGTCTCGATGAACATCTCCAAAAACATCAGAACGGCAAAACAAGACTAAGCCAAAAGAAGAAAAAGGAGAAAGGTGACAAACAAAAGGCATCGTTTCCTTAGTACTGGAATGTCCCAACAGTACATTCTTACTAGCTTTTAATTATTTCTAACTTCAGTCGACACATATTGATTGGTGGGGTATCGTATTCTATTCATGTTTGAAAGTGACGTTAGAACAATCATATGTCATGTGCCTACTGGTAATAATTTTTAGCACACTCCTGACTTTTCGTCAATCATTTTGTCTATGGACGAATATTGCACAGCTAAATGAAAATTTTGTTGTGAATTTGTTCTGCTGCATATTATGTTATTATGTTCTGAAACTTTCTTAAGCGCAGTGAAAACGTCAACTGTATCTGAATCTGAACGTTCAAACTAAATTCAGTTGTTTGGCATTATGTCACTTGAAAGACATGCTTGTTTACCATGTCTGTATTTTTTCAGCAATTAATATATGTGTCAGAAAAGATGTGAAAGAAGAAATAGAAAAAGAAAGAAAGGCCAAAGAACTTGCGGAAATTGATAAAGAAAATGCGGAAGCAGAAAAAGAAATCGCGGAAATAGCACGAGATCATTATAAGAACAAACTAAGAAAATTGCAAGATAGTCAAGATAGTACATGATCCGTAACACCCTGTATTTATGTGTTTTATGGTTACTGCTTTGAATTACGGTGATAAAAAATTGAAGTATTGATACAAGACAAACCAGCTATTATCTGTCAACTACATGGTTACTAAAACTGAGAAACGACAAAATCAAAACTTTGATGTATACAACTTGCTTGTTTATAAAAACTGAAAAAGACATTTCATCAGTAGATTTAAAAGACGTTAACACGTATATTATTACTTTTATCAATAATGAATCTCTCTGTCTATACATTTATAGTACAATGTAATTGTGTAGAAGTGAAAAAATGGCATCACGCATGAGAAATAATAAGTTCTTGTATGAAAATTTTTTGAAGATACGGGGTGTCTTCCACGAGTGTTAGAAATTCCGCCTTTTCCCAAATAGAGCAAAGCAGGACGAGGGCGCAAACAAGAATTTCTTTACATAAGTTTTTGTTCGGTTATAAGAACATATTTCGTCTATACATAACGTTTGAAATAATAATAATTAAAAACAAATACAAATCCTCACAAGACCCCGTCTTGCTTAGGTCTTCTTACAGACAAATATAAAAATCAGTCATGGTCTGAGATGCGAGATGGGACAATTCAATCCCATTCAAGGATTCACAATATTCAATCAGAAACGTGGGTTACCGAGGCTGTTATTGTCCAGTCTCGTATCTTTAATCATAGCTATTATTTTTCTTATATTGCTGGGGCAAAAAGTAAATCTATCAAGGCCGCCATGATGCGAATAGTGTCCTATAGAATGCAATCAAATAAATACCATATTTGAAAAATATCGGGTATGAAACTGTAATAAATGTATTTTTTACTTATTCTGTACAGATTTTCAAATTGAAGCGACGTAAATTTCAACGTTTTCATAGGAACTGTGCAATATTATTTATGTCCTACAGCCTTTTCCACAGAAAATCTTACGACTAAAAACAATTTAAATTATACTGACTTGTACATAACTTACGACAATTTTTACTTTAAAGATTTTTTTGTGAAAAGGACCACTGACGTTCTGGTATTGTGCAGCGACGTTTTTCACAAGGTTACATCATTACAGGTCATGTGATACAAGATGCAGGAGTCTCACACCGATGTCTTATACGGAATATGACTATCAAACATCTTTAGGTAATGTGGGAAATACCAGTTATCTGCATGCCGATGATCGTCGGTTTTACTTGAACGATATAAACTGTAGAAGTGATCAAAGAATCAGCCTAATGTATGATCAGTTTTAGCTAGAGTTTAAAACATTGAAATGGGAGGGGCGTTATTCTTAAGAAATAATACCAGCAAATGTAAATGAAGGGTGTTATATGAAGGGACATACATCTGTATCACTAACGAAGTGACACAGAACGCAGTCGACACAGTTCCAGGGGCCAAACGTGGCTGCAATCCAAAACATAACATGTGTAACATTAAAAATTTGTGTTACAGGGCGTTTCCAGTTTCCCTAACATTTTCAGTATACATCGGCAATCATTTCATAACTGAGTAAATTGGAACTTTTACCATAGATGTACCTTCACTGCTGTAGGATTTGGAGTAAACACCAAATCTGACCTTTTTGTTATATATAATAACTATATTTGCTACATTTCTGAGTGAACCTTTTTGTATTCTGTGTTATTATTGTGTATTTGTGATTGAGGCAGTAGCAGATGTCTGAAAGGCAAACGACATTTATAATGCAAAATTGACAGATTTTTGGTAACACGGACCTCAGTGTTAATTAATAAAATTGCAAATTTCCGAAGGTTTTTTTAATGTTTTAACCAATAGGGAAAACAATTGCAGCTAAATAAAAACATCCAATGCACTGTTTTCATTTCAACCACATGGGTGTAGAATGTTCACAGTTAAAATCTCAGTGATGATATTTTCGCTGTTTCTATGCATGGTCCACTGCAAAGAAAAAGATCAAAAACATATTTCAGACAATTTCTAGATTTAAAGAAATTCTGTCAAGATGCCCATATTTATTGGGGATGTTTTTATTCCCAACTTATCTTAAACATCGGAAAAATGATTTTTGATTAACCTGGCATATTTTTATCAACAATGGGGTTGTTTTACCAAAAATCTTGAATTTTTGCTTTAGAAATGATGTTTGCTTGTTAAACTTCTATTGTAGCTGAAATTAGATTGATTGATTATTGTTTTTAACGTCCAGCGGCAAATTTTTGATACATATTCTGGACGACTGAAACTAGAAATATACGCGTTTAATAGAAAAAGGCTCAATGCAAAATTTAAAAACTAAACGAGACAAAATCTTTTAACATTAGTTGTTATGAAACAAAGATACATTGCCTTATTAAGGTATCATGTTGACTATTATGTGAGAGGTTTTATTATATACGCAGGACTTGACATAATTCTGAGACTAGGCATATATCAATATTTTTAATGTTTTTACAGAGAAGGACTTTTACTTGGAATTACCTTTTGACACAAAATACCATTGCAACTTCAATTTAAGTTCAATTTTGGTAATAAGTTTTGACTTAAATTGACGTTGCAATGGTACTTTGTGTCAAAGGTAATTCCAAACTTAAAGAATTGTGTCAAACCTAATTCCATTCGTTAGGTTTGGCACAATTCATTAAGTTTTTGCCTTTAATTCTATACATCTAATACGGTTACCCAATACCATACTTGCAAAGTTTTCCTCCCTTTTCAATTTCCCTGGTTTAACATTGTAGTCAAACATTCAATCTTGACGTGTGTATAATTACATGTTGTAAGATGCATACAGTATGTATTATGGCTAAAGAGAAATAATAAAGTTTTTATATATCCACTAGTGGACGTCAAGTATTTCAATTTGCATAATTTTAAATTTTATAAATATCAGAAAAACAGATAACATTTTATTTACAAGTTGACAAAAAAATTAAACAAAAGGACGATTTTATTTTTGATATAACTGCCAAGATTTGTTTAAAAAGCGCAAAATATTATTGAAATATTTTTTAAAAAAAATGTCAAGTGATAAAAACTTCGTTATTCACATATACAACTAATTCCCAATGAACCAATGATATCAGAGAGGCTTGATAGTGTTAACACAATACAGTATATGTTGCAGAGACTGAGCAGTTTTGATAAGATTTTGTATAACCCATGGCAGTTGTGATGATGATATGTGGAACCAGTTCATGGAATGAAAAGTTGAAAATTCCAATACGAACCATTTTTTCTAGACAAACACCTTCAAGGAGTCCTCTCATTTTTGGCGAGTAACAGTAGTCCATGCCAGCCCAGTTTTATCTCCACATATATTAGGTCCTGATATTTGTGAAGCGTACGAAGCTGGCAAGATATGAGACTGAGAATATAGATTTGATATATAAATCTATTTTAGGCCGAAAATTATGCCGTTATGATCCGTTTCTGTTGTTTTGTTTGTTAGCACTCGGTAAAAAGGTATGATTTTTCGTTTTAAAGTAAAGAAAACAGAAAATTCGAGATAGTATAACTTTTCAATTGCTAATCACGGTACCATTTTTAAATGCATTGCATACATTTTAAACCAAAATGTATTAAAGCTGAAAACAGGCCAAACAATACAAACATTCGTATGGCCCACCAAGTCGACAGGAAAAAGTTTTTAAGTGATATCTGGGTTGATTTATGGCTTTCTCGCAGCTTTTACCATAAATGTTAAGATTTTTGGAACAACTTCCTAACTGACGACTTTTCCCCGTCTTGGAATGATTAAAGATATTTTTCTTACTTAAGTAGATATCGTTGAGGTATATAAAGCAATTCTATATTTATGAATAACATTTTTCTTGAGAAAGTGTAGTACAAAGAAAACTTTCTATGTACTGCTTTCTCGGGTAGCATTTAATTATCAAAGTACCATGAAATTAAAAACATTGCAAACGACGTTGATTTCTCAAATGACTGAAGGCAACAATACTTTCAAAGTTTTGATTCAGTTATCAATAATTAACTTTGGATTTTGTTCTATTAGTTTATCAAAATAATTTTTCTCTGGAACACAATCAACATCTTTTTTGACACCATAGCGCTGAATATTTAAAGTTGTTCCTCTTTTTCTTTCGTTTGGCTCTATACGTACTGCATTTTTTGAGGCAATGGCTGCATCCTCTTCAAAATAATTATATGGTAACAGGAGGAAACTTACGTCCATACCAGGGGATGTTGTGACAGGTAGATCTTCCGTATGAGGTATATGGTGGTGTCCCATCGTGACCCACGCAACCAAGTCCTGAAATAATGCATATACATTACATTTAGTACTTTCTTTTCCATTGTTGTGACGTCATTCTATCAACTATCATTATCTTCCTATAATCCACACTCTTAAGTGTTTTTTTTCCTGCGATTTTCTTTTATAATTTAATGTAAAGAGGTTTTTTGCACGATCGAATGTAAAACACTCGCGGGAAGGTTCTTCGATAGAATAGTGCGTGGGTGCTGTGTAATGTAATATGTTTGTTTGGGTGTTTTTGCTTTGCCAAATGATATAGGAAAAGATTATCACTGAAGCACATAAATATATAAATAAACTTCATATATAAACCTGTGTCAATGTTTTCCTTCGTTATTTTAAATTATTTCAAAATTTTTAAAGTTAAAATTTATTTCATTAAATAAATACTTACCACTATAACTTCTGAGATAGTCCCCACTAACGACTTCACACACAAGAATAAGGAAAGAATATTAAGAATCTCCCTCAATCACCGGAACCACATAGCAAACATGGCAAAACACCCATGACATCTCATTCCATTTCCTTAAGTCGCAGGGGATGAGGGGAAGGTACGAGTGGGACCTGTAATTTATAGTGGTAAATATTTATAAAGACTAAAAATCTAATATTTTATAGCAACAATAGCTTACAACTATAAATTCTGATATACATATAGAATCTAACAGACAGCTGAATTCCCGATTTCGAGGATATAGGATCCGAAAGAAAGCTGAATTTCCTAGTTTCGAGGAGACCGGAGGTACATTTGTGTGTTGAACAGCCACCTATTAGTCCCAAATGAAAAAGATATGCTTTGGCAAAGATCGACCTCAAATGAATAAAAAGAGGTAAAGAAATTTGGACACTTCCAAAAACCTGATAAAACCTCAAATAGAGAAAACCCAAGAAGAAGCAAGAAAATGTACTTCATGGGTCTAACAGAATGACGAGCTAAACGTTCTTCTGGAGATTCATAAAAAGCTGAATAGGACATGTCCAAGCAGTCTTGTCTGAAACTCCTGAATGGGTAGAAATACTCTACATTGATTAAAGTCGTAATGCAGCAGTTCTATCATGATAAATGAGAAGGATCCTGTCTGGATACAGATGTTTCAATGCAGAAACTTCATCCGGTAATGGGTTCTATCAGGAATCTGATTCTTATCCCCATTACGAAGGATTTCACAAAATAGTTGGAGAGAAATAATTTCGACTGAAATGGTGATAAAACTAAGAGAAAGCGTGAATATTGTGAATCTGCAAAAACAGACGCACTATCACACAAGACCTGTACAGAAAAGACTGAGTTATTTGGCACAGATGGACAAACTTTACCTCTGGGGAAAATTGATCTTGATCTGTTCTGTAATGTCCCCCCCCCCAAAAAAAACTGAAAATTTTGAGAATGAGTTAACTTCGTGAAATAAGAAATCATAGGTCTAGCGAAAGTTTGATTGAGTGTGAGCTGACGGAAGCTCTGGATAAAACTGCTTCAAAAGACATTCGTCCAATTAAGAAAGGTTCAGACCTGACAAAGAATGAGAATGACCTATAACTGTCAGAAAAACTCTGGTTAAAAGCTAAGGAGCTATAATAAGACCAAACGGAGGAAGAAGAAGCTGTAAACCTTTAAACCTTACTGTCCCATATAAAACGAAGATCTCACCTGAAGGTAACTAAAATCTGAAATTGAAAGGTGTAAATATGCATCCGAGAGTTCCAAACTGATAGTGACATGCCGGGGAAATAGAAGCCTTGATTGCCTGTTGTTTTCAATCTGAAATGTAAAACTGAAAGGCAAATATTCAGGACAGAAAGGTCTACAATCGGCTTTTCTCCAAGAAAAGACACGAGTAGAAATTGAGTGAACTAAATGGGAGGAATTTTCTATATCATTCCCATGCGTAATAGAGAGACGTTCTCTAAAAGAAGCACTACTTTCAATTTGTCTGTAGTGTCAGAAAAGGGGATACAATATATCAACAGATTTAGCAAAGTGAGAAAAACAGGTCCATCTCGCCCTCGAATTAGGGACAGTAATGATCTTTTCCAACTGTTCTAAAAATTGGTAAGTCTCCCTCCTACCGGAATTGAAGGAAAGTACTCCTCCATTTCAATGAAGTGATAAATAAACAAGGAGGCAACAACCTAACCAAGATTTCTTTGTTTCTTGGCCCCCTTTATAACGTTAAGGTACCGAAGGCTTTGAAACAGAGACAGAAGATTTCAAAAAGAAGTTGAAGATCAGTTAGCAACATTAGACACACTCCTCGTCTTATTTTGGAACTGAGTAAGACGAGACTGAAGAGACTAGAAGCGACAGAACCATTGCCATTAGTTAACTCTACATTAACTTTAACCGACTGAAGAGTTTCAACTACCCCTTGAACCACTTGTAAAGACATACCAAAAATCCTGTCCGTAAGCGGAGAACAAGGAAGAGTCTTGGGAGAGATTTTCACTAACAAAAGATTTTTCAGCCCTTTGAAAGGGTTGCAATTCTCGAGGCGCCCAGAAGAAGTTGAGAAACCCTAAGGGCTTGATCCACCTGAAGTAGAATAGGTGTCATTTCAGAAACGTTATCTCTATCTTTATCGAAATAACGAACCTACTGCAACCAGATAATGTTATGTAGTACCCAAACCATAGGATCTACTACATAGGACGTTTTCTGACTTTGTCCACAAAGAGTTGGTCAAACGAAGACCATCAACAGTCTTTGCTCCTAACAACTTCGAGAAGAGTTGTCGCGCTCAGGAGCCACTTGTCACGACTCATAGCGCCCTTAGTCTTAAGAGTTCGCACCAAACCCTGCAAAAGAAGAGTTTGATAGTTTTATCATTGGTTAGAAAGACTATCTTTGATAAACTGTAAGGAAGATGAATTATTGCTTGATTCAGGGAACGACCTGCAAAAAGGTTGTTCTTGCTCCAAACCACAGGAGATTTTGAAGATCGGAACTGATTTCTTACATTTGGGAGAAGAAAAAGGAACGTGAGCAACATCTCTAAGTAGAGAGTACACTCTTGCTTTCAGTTCATCTTTAGAATAAACAGCTGTTTCTCCTCACTAAGGAAGGTCCGTTCTTGGTCTCCCAGTAGAAATAGAAATAGAACCCTCTCATTACAAGTAGCTAAAATAGCAGATAAGGCATGAGTTTTAGATAATAAAACAGAAATCCTGTTACAAATTGAACTCATTTCTACAGAGTTTTAAATTCAAGTAACGCCTCCTTAATATTATTCAAATATCAGAATTCTAACTGACAGAGATGGGACGAAAGCAGGAGCTACCGAAGTGCTGTAGCCATCCTGAAAACCGAAGCAAACTGGTCACTAAGGGCCATATGAATCAGAGCCCTGAGATCTATAAGAAGGAAAGGGCGGATAAGGTTTAGCCTCTGGAGGGCGAGTCTATGTAAAGGAGGACCTCCTGTGCCTATTCCTACTGTGATGCCAATAGAAACCTGGTCACGGACAAGGTTACTGCCCTCAAAATCTGCCGCCGAAGTTTCATATAAAAAGGAACAGAAGCGATTGGAGACTCCACATGATTGGAAACAACACCATTCGACGGGAAGCGATAGGGTACGAACTTTTGGTATCGCTCATAAACGCAAGACTCATGAAATGTACACGTATATCTGTCAAGAGTTTGTCAAATATATATTGTAAAGATATTACTTACTAAAATTAGACAATACAAAAGATACTTATACCAGCTGTATTGTTAAAAAGCTGACGTGACTTCAAACCCAATACTTTTCTTCATTTTTCTTCAATATTCTAGATGCATCGATAACCCGTGTGTTCACAGGGAAAGGAATGAGGTATTTTGCTATGTGGTTCCGGTGATGGAGGCAGAATCTCTAGAGCGTTTTATTAGTCCTACTGTATACGAAGTCACTTGAGGAGACTATCCTAGCATTTATAGTGGTAAACTGTTTATTGGTATTACATTACTGTGTTTGCAAGTACACATGGTTGCTATCTAATTCGGTACCTAGGTCCTAATACCTTAAAGGGACATTTGCAAGCCCCATATTGCAGAATTATGGAAATTTCAGGGAGCTCTTTGTAGGTATACCGAACCGGACGTAAATTTTATTTTACTGGGTTGTTTTGGAAATCGCCACCATGGCTGATCGTTTGAAATTACGGGTTTATCATTTTCTGACGGTTAAATGTCGTCACATAGATGTGTCAACATCATGCGATTTCAAAATACAGGTAAACATTTCATGTAGAAATGTTACTTGCATATAACAGTATACGCTAAATAAAGGCCATTTGGATTGCAATCTACGCTTTTGTGTTCAAAAATGGCAGTTCAGATTTTAGGGTCGATTTAACGTAGAATTGCCAGAAACATTGGTATTTTTTTTAAACCTATAGCCACCTACCTCGTCTACAATGGAATCATTATCATCAAGGTATTTCTGAAAGTCAACAACTGGTTCCTGGCCGTCTAATGACCCATATACCGAACTACTTGTCCGTTCGGAATCATTGTATTTTGTCACTGCTATTTGGTATCGAGACCAGCTTATTGTTGGTTCATTTCCAGAGCCTTCTGGAAGTATCTGCTTTGTCATACCCTTATTTAGTATTCTGTAACTTTTAGCGTTGCCATGCCGGTCTCTGTTTTGATGATTATACATAAGTAAATACTTAGGCGCATCGAAATCATATCGGTAAGCTGCTTCAAGTTCTGTGCTCTTCACCGACGTTGAATACTTGTGTTGAATAAGCCTTGCATTAGAATCCATAGAATATTTATTGGTAATATTCTCGGTTTCTATATCCAGTGTTGCAAATCTGTTTGACGTCCCCTTAATGTCAAGGTCAACTTTAAAGTGAAATAAGTGGTGATGTATTGTGGCTGCTAGGTTGTCATGGAGTTTAAAGCTGTATTTTTCTTGGTCTGTACTGTAAGGAGAAGCCTTGACGTAACCTGTAGACGTGACCTTCACCTCTAACGCTCCGTTTTGATAGAACATGAAGTCTATGATATAGTCATAGACGCCGATTGTGGGAATAGTCCTTAAAACAAGGACAACACTCTCCATTCCTTCGTAAAATCGGCCGTTAGAAAACCAGTACGAGTGATGCCGTCTTAAAGGTATTCCCGTGTTTAATTCAAAAAGACAAAACGCTGTTTCTTGCTTAGAAGAAGTGACACCCCCAACATAGAATGTAGATCCTATCAAAGTGGAATCGTTAGGACAGTCTATCCCGGGAAACAATATCCTTGACTGGGTCCCGATTAGCGATATGCTGTCGAGAAAATGGGCTAAGGCATCGTTTGGGCCATAGCCCGCGTAAAACACAGCAATTTCTTCCATAGTCAGTTCATATATTATCCGTTCGTTCTTAAATTTGATGTCATATATTTGTGGTCCTTGTATCACAGACATTCGGAAATCAAATTCCCAGAACATATATTCAACATGGTTACCCTGTATATTGTATCTTTTACCGTCAGGAGAAACTTGTGTGGGATTCCGAAGAGGAGGATCCATGGGAGGATTCCCACGTTGATTTAACGTCGAAAAATGCTCAGTGCTATAAATGGGGAATGGAACTTTAGTTATGGTATCTTTGTTTACATTGTAAAATGCTAAAACATCGGTCAAACTGTCAAATAATGAACCATTAAACCAAATATTGTCTATAGTAAAATTAGTGAAGTCTATATTAACAAGAACATGAAAATCTAACGGATGATGTTGAGAATATTCAGAAACTTGTACTAATGAATACCATGCTTTTCGTGTCCGTTGTCCCGAAAAAACCGGTGACACATGTGTCGCATAACCAAAGTTTAAACATTTATCATCACAATTCAATAATCTTCCGCCAAACATCTCTTGCAACATGGATCCTAGAATATTGTGAATAATTGGCTTAACAAAATTCATGACCTTGTAATGTTCATTTCCACTGAAAGGAGGACGATATATAAATGGAATAGTTGGTGGCCTATACGGTACAGCTTTGTAAGATGTTGGGTTTGGCAATGGCCCAACTAAAATTTCCTCAATATACGGTATTGGCTTATCTCCCCTGAATAATATTACATGGGCTTCTCTTTCTGGCTTAGGTCCATTGTTGTCAAGATAGTCAATAACAGATTGTTTATCTGGTAGATGTATATCACTAAGATAAATAAAACTGGTGTCAATATCAATGTCTGCGGGTTTCACTATATTTAGCTCAGCCTGAGAATACAAAAAATCTAACAGTCCTTCTATTTCATTTTCCGTTAAGTGATGGAATACGGATGGATTAGCAGGCTCATCCAGGTTAATATTTCCGTATTTATTACCAGCATTATTGCACACTGTGTTTTCAGTCTTTGGTGGTTCTCTGTCGCTGTTCTTCACAATAACAGTAATCAGTGCAATTAAAAGACCAACAGACAGTAGCGCAAATCCAGCCGTTAAGATACGCCATCTCTCCCCAGAAATATTAGCATTATTTAACTCTACAAAATATTGGGTTGAAATATGAAAAGATGTATAAATACGAAATGATCCATAATAATACGGGTAAAATCAAATTGGCAAGAAAGGATATATTTAGAAAATACAGTAAAATCACTTTTTTATGTAGATTTTTCACCTGCTTGGTTACTCCAGTGTACATGTAATTCAAGCAATAGAGAGAGTAAGTCAAAAGCTCGAGATACGAAACCGAGCGCTGCCGATAAAAAAAAAAATTAATACCGCGTGCCCTAAACCAGTATGTGCACCCTCGGATTTCATAAATTACAATCTGTAAGTATTCACTAGCTTTCTTCTTAAAGACTATGCGACAGGGTTTATGGCAAACGACATTCGCAATATTTGGAGGCAAAATAACATATATTGTATTTTATACTTTTAAAACTTCAGACTTCTCACAAAGAATGCCACTGACAAAAAGAGAAATATTTCTTATGTGAAAAGTACGGTGTTCTGCAACTTCTTGACATTTCGATTTGCCTGTTGTAGATTACATTGATATTGAAATTTACATTTTTATTGGAAAAGTTTGCCTTGATAAAATCAAATACATGTATAGCACTTTTAAAACCATTGTCATTTGGTACATACATGTAAAATGCCTTTTTCGAACATTGTACCAACACGCTTTAATCTTACTCTTTTCAAGGAAACATGTAACTTTCGAGAAAGATAATCTACATTTACTACATGTCAGTTTGCCTTTTTTAAAATAAAATATGATACTTTATACACATAACTATAGAAAATTTTTACCGATTATTTACTTTTTTGTAGAGTGTACGGGCTATCGAAATAACTATTAATTATTATTCATAATTCATACCTTTCTTTTCTGCTGTTGTTGATATTTGCAATTCCATCTGAAGTAATCACTTCCAAACAATTTCCTTTTTTAATTTATATGTGCATTCGATACTTTTTGAAAATTTTAACTGATTTGGAGACTTCTACCTAAAAATACAAGTAAACGAATTAAAATTACATGGATTTTTTCACGCATTTTCACCCATTATGTTGTCACTTAGGGAGAGAAAACTGGACTGACATCTGAAAATAAAGTAAAGATTTCACACACACACACGTACGTCAATTGTTAGCAAAGAAAAGGTGTTTTGATCGCTATTCAACATGTTGAAGTCGAGTCCCATTATATCAGTACCTTTTGGGCGAAAAAATGTTGGTGTAACGTTGGTGTCAAAAACTGATACGAATTTTAACTAGTGAAACGACACAGAATTGATGTTGACAGCGTCAACCTTAACATTAGAACGTTGACCCAACACGGACATAAAAGAGGCAGTGGATCCACGCTATTGGCATCTTTAAATGATCCAATGCCGTTTTACTAGTGACGATTCAGTTTCTAACGTCAACGTTACACCAACGCGGTTTCGACCGAAATGTGCCTGCCAAGATTTGTTTGTGCATCAAAATATTACAATATGTATAAAAACAAATATTTTAACAACAAACAACACAAAAATATGTATTATACGTGTAGTATCTATTTTCCTTACGAATTACATAGAATAATTAATTTGTGACATACAAATACAGCAAAAATAATTACTACAAACAACTTTAATGCAAATTTGTTTAAATGACGTAGTAGGTGAAGGCCTTTTTAATAATTTATGGTGGTTGAATTTTTTTCTACCTTTCCAATAGTCTTGGGAGAAATTTATAAAATGCTAGTTTATTTTTGTCAAAAGAAAACTTTACAATAAATTGTACTAGGAACAGAACTGTTCCAAGCTGTCTTCAAAAGGATATTCTTTGAAACAGCATTCTTTTCATCAAAATTTTTATTATTCAAATTCCTAATAATATTTGTATTGACAGACTTAACATTTTTCATTTACTTAAATTTTAATTATTTTTCTATTACGTAAAAACGATGTTTCAGCATGATGTGGTCATACAATTTCTTATAATGATCACAGAATCGTATTGATATACATTACTAAGGAAGGAACAGCGAAATTGGACGCGAGAAAGGTAAATTTATCTTTTTATCCGGATAAGAACATTCTGATTTTCATATATCATTGAAAATCGACGAATTTGTTTTTACCTGTTCTGATTTTCAACATGTATTATTTGGCACAGATAGAAAGATTTTGGTGTTCCTACTTCAGTATGAAAACAGTTCGCCTGAACTTCCATAAGAATAGATTAGTATGACTGTATTTGCTTACCAAAATCATTCTCACTAAAGACGCTGAACTAGTTCCTCCTGCTTTATTGTCATTTGTTTTTCCATGTACAATTAAAGGTGAGGTGTAAACTATAAATGAGACGTCATTTTATTTTTTGTTAGTTGCTCTATGATGTCATAGTTTTTTTCATGAACAAGGGTCTGATTTATCATTTTTAGTTCACTAACTGCATTTACCTGTTTGACGTCATTCACGAATATTGCTGCATTTACAGCGGATTGCAATCGACTGAAGTTTTCTTGAGTATCAACCATTGTATAACTGAAAGTTAAACTTTAATGAAGAAATTGATCCCCTTTTCCTGTCAGTTTCATGTAGTTTTGTCTTAAATATCTACTGTGTGGCAATATGCTGGATGCAACGGCCAGTCTTAGATTTGGAAAGTAACGTGAATTACGTGTTTTTGCATTTCTGTAATATAATTGAACAAGGGGTCTGTATTTATCGGTAAACACGTTTTGTACTAGTACATGCACAAATCAGTGAAGCCATATATTTTTGCCAAATGTTTTTGCATCGTATATAATTAAAGAAGTCCTCACCTATGGGGAATGATTTGAGTGCAGTAAATTATCGAAATAAAAACTAGAGGCTCACCTGAGCCTGTATTGCTCACCTGGTTCTAAACTACCTATCGGTAAGAAATTAAGATGTCAGCCAGCATAAAAAGACATGAACTTGGTGAAAGACTATTGTAATCATATGCGAAGGGTTTCACTTTATATACGTCTGTTGTTTTCAAGATGGTCACCATCATATTATTGGTCTTTAAGAACATTTCCCATTTTTCAATGTTAAATTACATGTATGTTCTTCAGTGATGGCCATCTTAGAATTCTAATTACCATGAAAAACAAACTCACTGGCTCATGGTTGGAACATCTGCTTTTTAGTTTCAACTGTTTTAATTGCTTCCAAGAAGAAGAAATTCAAGTGCATT
>JAOXYJ010499202.1:0-14764 GCA_028566555.1 Lithophaga nigra | reverse complement strand
TGTCCAATTTCTCCACAGTTTTTGTAAACTCAAATGGACCCCTTTGCATACATTCCGGTAATTTCCCGTTTTCCGACATTCTCTAATTTTAATTATATGCATTCGCTTTTAATCAGTTATGAATGTGTTAGATATATTTATTTCTATTTTAAACTTTTCTGTTATATTTTCTAGCAAAATCAATTCCAAACCTTTGGATCGTCACTTTATTTGACTAGTATATTATTAGAAGAATTGACGAATTGATCAGTGGATCTTTTATTTACATTGTAACCAATAAAACGTATATAGAAACATATAAAACCATTTTAGTACATGTCTCTGTTGCAAATTTTCGATTTCATTGAGGAATCACTATTTTGACCACGATTAAAATGCTTAACGCTTTATCGCGTTTGTTGCTAATGTCTGCAAAGGTCAGTGAAACGACATAGACTGACTGGAGTGTTGTAAGTCTATATAGACGTGTTGAACATAAAGCACATGCCTAGGCAGAAGTATTTCGGTTACATTTTTGTTTTGAAATAAAAAAAAATGAAATCCCTATTTTATGGAAATTATTTTTATTAGTATGTGTCCGATCCGTTATTTTACTATTCGTCAAGCGTCAAAATTCAAAATTCAGCGATTAGTCAGCGATCATTTAGCGATCAGTCATCATTCACCGATCCGTCATTTGGGAATGTTGACTGGTGCAAGAGATTGGCAACTCTTTAACTGTCCATTTATTTTGGTTGAAATATCATACACCCCCACCTTTACTTTTGAAATTAATTTTTATTAAGTGGAATAAATTGATTCCAATTTGTTTGCTGCATTTCAGCTTTTATTATAAAATAGTGTTTGGCTAGTTTTCTTGGTATATGTCGAAAAGTTTTATCATTATGAGCAAAGAAAGAACAAAGATAAAGGGAAAATGAAAAAAAATCACATCAGGTTATGAGTGAATGGGTCATCTATTGCCATTTGAATAAACTTTCAGGCTTTTGTAATCAGATGGTTACACCAACAAAAACTAAAAGCTGGATAGTATAGCGGTAGAATATACCAGGTTTTATTTTGATATCTTGAGCCATTTTTGAGTTATTTTAATTTTATTTATGTTTTTTAATCTCGCTGAAATTCCACGGGAGGCGTGATAATACAAGATTTGATGAAGTTGCCAATCTTTTGCATTATATGTCACTGGTACTAGTTGCAAAACTGATGCACACCCGTTAGAAACTCGTGCGCAGCAGTCAGTAACTCACTAGTTGCGAAACTCATTTGTACCAAAAAAATGTAGAAGCTTGTGGTACTCTTCCATTTTGCAGCTAGTGTACAGGAGTTACTAACTGGCGTGCCGTGCGCACCAGTCGGAAACTCACGTGCACCAGTTAACTACTCGATAACACGAGTTAGAAATATCTTTTGTGTATCGTGTAACAATATACTGATTGTAAATAATTTGACGGTAAAAAAATAATCTAGCCCGAAAATATGTCGAATTTTCCGTTTTCTATAATAGTATTATTCATTCATTTCTTTTTCTACTTTCGCCAAGAGTGAATTCCCAAATTAAGGTTTTGATTTTATGGACATAGGTATGAAGGAAAAGTGTCTACTCGTGCACAGTATTATACATCTGTAAAAGATGAAACCGGAATAATATAGATATTATATTATAGTCTTCTCTGGTTATATACATATATCTACTGTAAATCCAATACTAGTATTCAGAGAACAGTTGAATTTGTTTCAGAATGTAAAAATAAGCAAACATACAGAAATAAAACAATTTTCAAGCAAATGCATTTTTCCCGTCTAGCCCCTCTTAATATAATACCCGGGATATAATATGATGATGGCATTAAAGAGTTCAAACTGATTCCTATCGAATATAAAAATAACAAATACACATCGAAGTTTTGTATGAGAGTGGGATTTGTAGGAAGTTTGATTAATCTATAAGTTTCTTTATCTCCTTTAATATATTTGGTTACCGTATATGTATAGGTATATCTGCATGTAACCCTTACCATGTGTAATGCATCTTTAAGCTTCTTTCATTTTACATCATAAATATGTCATCACCGATAGAGAGCATGCTGGGTGCAATTCTTTAATCAGTTAATCGGCATAGAAACCAATACACTGATGAATCATTGAAAATATAGACAATGATAGATGTAATTTCTGTTATTTTATGAGCTACTATCAAAAAATATATATATCTAAACAAGGCGAATTAATGAATTGACATTATAGCATATAGGATCATTCATACTAACATGAACTGATTTAATTTATCATATATAAAATTTTTGGAAATGCCAATAAACTTACATTTTTCCTCTTGTCATTGTTACAACAAAATGCAAAAAGCGAAAATGAAAATAATAGTATTATTACTGGGACACGCATTTTTTCACGAACGATACATGGCGGGAATTCTAAAGGGAGAAATTATTAAACAATCATTTAGTAAAATAATATGCATTTTAATAGCTTATATTATCTCTTAAAATATCAGGACAAAACATAATAAAAACCGAGGAATTTTTTAGTTTATACCAATTTTGTCCCACAGATATATACATATTTAATAATTGATGTTTTAAAAAATATCAAGGTTAAGAGTATTTAGTATTTCGAGCTTAAATGTAAAATTTCGAGTTTAAAAGTATTTCGAGGATAGATGTATAACATACGTAATCGTAGGGGTACACTCCCTTTCGTACCAACAACTCGTAATACTCACTGCACTGCTTCACCGTCTTGAATCGGTCCTTCGTCAACTTCTTCGTCAAGGTGTCCAGCGAATTCGGCATGAACCGGAACGAAACCTTCTTCGAGAAGCTGATGTACTGCTCACCGGTGTTTGGTATGCATTTGAGCTTACCTTCACCGAATCAAAGCTCCTTTACGAAAAGATGTGCGTCGTACCCACTTAGGTGCGTTCCTCGGGCAGCTCGATCTTCACCGGTTTCTTCTGACCGCAGTACTCGAGATGATCGTCCAAGATGTCTTGTCTGGTGAAGTGATATAGGCATCTGCGGCTGAAGTATGCCACCACCTTATGATCCATCTCTTGATAATTCAAGAGTCGCGACAAGCTCTTCACCCAGCTGTAATGCTGTGTGTCGGTGTTGGTCAGGAACATTAGATCTACGTGCTTCGTACCTATGTTCTTCGATACCCTTAAGGGATACACTTCTAGTTCGTCTTCGTCCTCATCCTGTTTCACACTCTCAAAACTGAACATGTTGACGTTGATTTCTCTGTTCTGTGTCTCAGACCTATCGATCGCCTTGTGTGCGATTTGGGAACTCCAGGATTGCTCTAACAGAGCTCCCCTTCCTCCTCTTTAGTTTGCTACTATGTCCAGCTTGTTGGCGAGTGGTTGGTACGCCTCCTCCTTACCGCAATGTTCGCACCCAAGCCTCCTTTCATCTAACAGCACAATTGCGGGATTATCGCAACATGTCTTTCTGACCTCCTGCTGCTCTTCCTACTGCTCTCTCTCGTCGCCCAGGTCCTGTTCTTCATGAAGAACTCTCTGTAACGATAAATGTTACTACTACTGCCATGTCCTTTATGGTATATCTTGTTTCCAATTGCCATTGTTTTATTAATACTCATCTGAGCCTCCATGCGTTTGCATTTTTTTTCAATTTATCTCCCGCTTCCATTTTGTTACTATCACCATTACCCTTTATTTACCTTCCATGTTCTATACAAAAGCCATATGTTTATTAGTACTAATTTGAGACACAGTTCAGTCGCATCCCCGTTCTCTGATTCGGGCAAAAGCTTCTAACTTTCCCTAAAAAAATGGGCGATGGTGTAAATCTCATTATGACACTACTAATGGTAAAAAATAACATCAATATGATTGATCTTTTCCTTCAATTTCAGTAATATGCAATTCTTGTTCAGTAATTCTGGTGGAAAGATATGAGAGTCACATGGAGTCCCTTGCGAATATTTACATTTTTGTTTTCGAGTAATTATTGTTTTTGAAAAAAAATCCTTCAGAAATATAAAACCTATAAGGTATAATGTATCTGAAGTTTTATTACAATTCTTCCCTTTGTCTTTACCTTAATCACAAATGACGAATAAGGCAGATCAGAAGATTAAACCTTCTTCTGCCCAGAAGTATTCATGTTTTCTATTTGGTTATTTTGAAACATATAATTTCATGTTTATTGCATTGTTTTTGTTTGACATTCAAAATCCAGAGATACAAGAAGATCCATTAAAGTTTCAGCTGAGTTAATTCAATAAAAACATTAATTGTAAGGAAAAACAATGCTCTGCCAAAATTATAATCATTGGTTTCAGTTGGTTAATTCAGATGCAGCGATGAGTAGGTTATATGTTAGCTTTTGGAGCATCTGATATTGCAAGTATCAGCAAATTTTCGTTGTATTGTCGCGTCTACTGTATATTGTTTCAACTCCCGCTCTATACGTTTTAACAATAAAATTTAGATAGATTCTTTGTCTCTATTGTTGCAAGTCTAAAGTTATTTTTATTTACTTGCCAGACCTTGAACCTATGCATAAGGTGACATCAAACGAAATGTATTGTTTGCATGTTTCCTTTATCCCGTCTATTCTCTATAAATGTAGAAAACAAAATATTTTTACAACCTATCTTGTTGCGGAGTTTTGCAAATGCAATACCCCACAACACTATAGGTTGCAAGACTCCGCCACTCAGGCCCCTCATATGTCAGTTATATTTCTCATATTTAAAGCATAAATGGACGGGTAGCAATAAGGCCGTTTTGGGGCTCCTTGTAGAATCCTGTTTTAGATATCTAAAATGGAAGAACACTTCATGGGTGAAACAATTTCAATGTTTTTTTCTTGAACACGCCCCCTTTAATTACGTGCTCAGCAATACAAAAAGGCGGCTGGAATTGTGAATAATATGTATTTTCGTTCTAATGCATTATGCAGCCTTTCCCAAAATGAGAAATTCTTGGTTTAACATTAAAAGAAAAATTAATCATTTACTTTTTAAAGGTTATTTTTCAATAAAGATGTGAAATTTAATAAAATTGAATGTATAAGTAAATATATTAAACAAATATGCACAATGTAAGTATTTTAAACTAGAAGTGTTAAAAAACCAATAAAATATAATTTCTTATACTCATTCAACAACTTTGTACCGATTTCAAGAATAAAGACATCTTTAACTGTTAAAATCTGTGATTTTGTATGAATACTCAAACTAAGACGTTAATAATGATCACGAAAAATGTATGAAGATCAAGCTTACAACCTGAAACCTGCAATTTTATTAATGGAACAAAAGAGAAATGTGATATTTCTTATTCATTCGTATTCTTTCTTGTGTGCATTAAGAATATATATTGCAAAGACCTGACGAATAGTGGGAATTTTCTCACTTTTTAGTAGAAACCTTCTAAAATAAGCGATTTTTACGCACATTTGTGATTTCAAATAATAAAAATATGTAAAAATGCGGTAATAAACTATTTTTATTGCTGACAATTTATTATTCCTCTTGATGAAAAAACTAAAATATGATAAAGAGAAGCACAACATTCAGTAAAATATTTAAAGTTTATGTACATAATGCATTGTCTCACTGATGTATAAAGTTCAAGAATTCACAGAAACCATACCATATTTTTTATGAAAGTTATTTTGAAGTGTCTTACAAGTCTCTAACCAAAATAATGTTGATATGGATTTTTACTCTAAATGTGATCCACTTATATGCAAAATATCTTTTTGGTTAGAGACTGTTATGACATTGAAATCTGAAGTTGAATCTTCCACGTGATACATTATAAGACTCAATGTTAAAAATGTGTGATGGGGTATGCAGTTAGACTAAAGTTGCTCATTCTTCAAGAAAAACAATATTAAATTGCTTATATTTTTGAAAACTTCAAATATATCCAATAATTTTGCACAACAAATTAATCGTAAATTTAATTTTATATTTTGCTCTTATTGCAAATCGTCCTTTGAAGTTGGTCAGCGGATGCAATGTTGACCATGTTATACAAAGAAAATCTCAAATTATGTTTGAAACTATTATACTGGTAATAATGCGTGAATTTTTATTCTTACACAACACCGTCATCACCACCCTCTAGAATTTCTGTTTGTAAGAATTTTCAGCCTTTTTACTTCTGTTTCTATTCATCTATATATGTATGCATGTACAGTCCAGTTTGGTTTGCCTCGAATTCACCGAGTATTTGAGTTATTTCGGGTAAACAAGGTTCAACGATTAATAAGTTAAATATATATATACTTCCACTTCATTATAATAAGTAAATGAAATTTGATTTTTGCATATAGATTTTAATTTAGCGTGTGCATGTGATTTTGCCAGTGCATGTACATTACAAATCATGTGCATTTGAAATGGACATATCGCCTTTCGTACAATGAATTTCCTCGTCAGATAATATATATATCCTGGCAAATGACGAGTCGCACGACAAGTGGTTCTTAGCTAATAGGTGTTTTTTCCGTACCTATGCAGACCTTTTTAACCAAGCAAAACTGAAAAGATTTCGAAGATTGCTTAGAAGCATGTTTGGTCCAAGTAGATTAATCTATTATTTATTATCAAAAAAACTAAATCATGATATAATTCTTTTGCATATGAATTTCTGTGCATTTCTGCATTTCAAAGTTACCTTGTTTGTACTTATAAAACATTTGAAACACTAAAGATTTATGTAAGTGAACATGGTAAAAGTTTTTTTTTAATTTTTTTAAAATCTGTGTGCCGGGTGATTTTTTGCCTAACCTTGTCAAAACTGTAAATTCTACGTGAGGTCTACTTTGAAGGTACACGTGCGTCATCATTGCTTTCTCTTGAAATGCAAACTCATATATGTTTGATCTGTTACGGAAAGCAGGCTCGCCTTAAATAAATTTCATGAAATTTGTGTCCTGCGTTACCAGTATCGCATAAAAGATCCAGTTCAGGTGTTCGTCAAAAGATGGCAGGTAATAAAATATAGTGCCAATTTTTCAATTTTTTTTTCGGCGCTGCCTGTTTGCTGCATGTATTAAAAATAGTTACGCTGAATTAAAACATACATTCATATTGTAAAAATGTTTTCCATTGTTTTTAGATAAAAAGTCATGAAGGTGGGAAGACTTCCTGTTTACTAGAGGTGGTGTGGCACAAGCAAAACAGTGAAATGAAAACTGATGCTCTGACTTCGAGGTTTGCCGAATGTAAATGAACTGTTACTTAACCTAAATCCTGCTATATGCATGAAATCTAATCTGATTCAAAGAATGATTTTTTTTATATTTTTTAGATTCAGTATGCTCGGTTAAAATACAACATAGAAACTAAATGCGGTGCTGAGACTTGGTCTTCTGTATTGTAAGTTAACTTGAAATGACCAAATTAATACTTACAGATTGGATACTGAGACAGATATATATGTTTAAGTCTATTTGTGCTCTTATTAATAATAGAAGGCGTCTTCTCCATGTGTCCTAATCTGAACACATTCCATATTGATATTTAGATTGCGGGCGATTTGACTAAACGTTCTTCTTGCACGTATAATTTAATAGCTACTATAAAACTTTCTCCTGGCACGTATAATTTAATAGCTACTATATGACAATTTAAGTATTTATCCGGAAATTCTTTACAATACATTGATTTCTACAATGCCGAATTGCCGTTTTAGTTAAGAGATAACTATATTGTATTTAAAGAGCTGCTGGAATCAACTAGGGATTTGACGATCGCAAATGCAGTTTTACCGGTGACGCGTAGCGTTTAATTTTCCTGTTAAAAATTATGATGAATTTTCAGAGACAATTTCATCAGAAGTCACTAATTTAAAATCCTGTTAGCGTCTTCTTTTGTATACTATGAAAATATTTTTCAGAATGAGCCATTATCGAATGAAAAAGAATAGATTGTCCGTTATTTATACTATAACATATTGGAAGATTAGTTCAGTATCCATCTGTATCTTACTTTTATATTGTATTATCTTTGCTTTAGTCTTGATCATCAGCCAGGGGATACTTAGCATTTAGTGCATTATATCAGTACAAGTTTGCGTGCTGTGCCTTATTGCATCGTTATGTAGGGCAGTACTTACTTTTCCGGCCATCATGAAAATTCTAGAATGAATATGTATGAATGTAAATGTTTTATAATAAATTTGAGATTTTATTCTTTAAAATATATAAACATATTTTTATAGCGAGAGAGAGAGGGGGGACAATTTTTTTCAAACCTGGATAGATAATATAATGAAGGGGATATTACAGTTATTGTATCATTGTGTTTTCCGGATATCATTTATTAAGTTTGGAAGATAAAACCTTTGTCTATTTATTTCTTTTCCAATCACCTTAGGAAGTTTAAGAGATAAAGAAGGACTTCCTGACCAGTATATATACATCAGAATAGACGTAATCTTAATCCGTGTAAATTAATGAGTACAACCACAATAATGAAATAATGTTTCGCATTATTTATTCCAATTTCTATTTCTCAAAAAACACTAGTACAATAAACCTTTTCAAGGTTAGTGGTCGCCATCTGCCCCACTCCCCTTTTCCATGTGAAACGTCACAAACGAAAGTTTACGTTGACGTCAAAATTGACATCACAAACGTCCTGGAAACTGAAATTTGAAAATTTTAAACAATGACATCTTAAAATCGGCTCCAGAAATAGCTGTATTCTTTGGTCATTCGTAAAATAACAGAATCTTATCAGGTCTGTTATATGTAAAATATTTTCGAAAATCTTGCTCTTTCGTGAAACATAAAGTATAAAATATTTTTATTTTTCGTATTTCTTTTTTTTTATTTTTGTAGCTGAAATTAAAAACAGCATAAGTTTAAAATCAGAATTGTAGTTAATGAAATTTTATCTTTACGGTTGAAATTATTACATTTAGATATATGATGTGACAATTGACAATTATTGCACTAGCTCCTGAGATATAATTTTTTACGACTTGTCTGCTTGGTTATATCACAGTTAAGTCTTAAAGCGTAAAAAACATCGACTATAAATAATTAGTTTTATTAAGTCTGCAGAAAAAACCGTTCTTTAGTAAGTCTGAAAAATCTGTGGTTTTGTTACTCTACTTGAATATTCCTGTCTTCTCATTCAGATATTGATTCTTTTACATCGTTTGATATTTCCTTCTTTTGGTCGTTAAGTAGAATACCAAATTAGCGGTTACTTTCGGAACCACCTTTAAAGTATCTTAAACATGTTTAAATCATATTTAGTATTTTTCTGTGTAGATAAGACCGACCAAACATATACCTGTATAGTATTTACATTATCAGTTTTCAAGCCCACTTTTCCCCGTTACAGCAAAAACATCTTACCTATAAAAATTGACGGAAAAATATTTTTTTCTATCACTCTTTACTCTTTGTACATCACATGGTTTACCTATGTTTTGTAAGTGATAATAAAAAAATTCAATTTTCAGCAATTCGATACATAACTTTCATTTTAAAAATGATAGGATCATTATATATATGATGAGTGAAAACAATAATTATGTTATTGTACTGAGTCCTACTGAAATTGGTGACTTTGAATTACTACCACTCTGCTGATGGACTGTTAATCACCGAGGGTATCATCCGCCCAGTAGTCAGTGCTTCGGTACTGACATGATTTATTAGGTACATGTTGTTCGAAATTTACAGTTTATGAATTTTGGTAATTTTGTTAAATACTTTAGACAAAGTTGACCTTGCCCAGATCTTGGTTATTCTCTCTAGGCCCGTTTTGATTTTGTGCTCCAAAATGTTTTGATATTTTTTGGCTTTCCAAACGTTTGGTCATGAGCGTACCTGATGAAGGTTAATCCAGAAAAGCGCTTCGTATGCAATGAAATTGGTATCTGTGACTTTGAACAGCAAAGTTGATTAAAAATGCATGCACGGTGTCTTGAAACATAAAATTATTTGCAGAAGAATGAGAAGTAAAATAAAGGCAAGGTTTGACCAAACATTCATCCTGTTTCATCCAAATTAAATAAAATTTTGGATGGTAGTTTTAAATTCATAGAAAATGGTCATGCACCATGTACTAATGTTCAAAGTGAAAAGAGCAGCTCATTATTTCATCTACTACCCATTTATAAATTCTCAACACAATCCTAAAGTATATGTCACATTTGAATTATATCATTTTGTCCCTTATTTTAAATGTTTAAGAAAATACACATATAGCATGGAAATTAGCTCATAGGAATGAGGGTTCCTGATTGTAGTCACTGCTCCTCAACTACTAAAGGGGGCCTGGGTGGCTGAGTGGTTAAGGTCGCTGACTCATAACCACAAGCCTAACACTGCTGTCGTGGGTTCGAGCCCTGCTCACCCCGCTTCATGTGTTAAGGTCACCAGACACCTACCAAGGGTCGGAGTTTCACCAGCTCAGCTGGTTAGCTGTCTGGGCTTTCCTCCCCCAGTAAGTCTGGTAGTCACGAGATAGCCGAAAAATTGCTGAAAGTGATGATAAACCCCCAACAACCAACCTGTATAGCTACAAGATTATACATGGCGTTATACTAAGGTAATACTAAGCTTGCAACCAAAATTATGTCATATGTTTCATAGAAGTTAATTGAATCCGTCAAAATTAGTAGAACTGATGATATTTTGATACATTTAATTAATCATAGTACAATGTAATTATATTTCACCTAAAAATAAAAGTGGTCGGCCTACTTTAGTTTTAAGTATTGTCGTGGACAGTGCGCAGTCAGGTTGTGTTCTAAAGACAAATAGACCCCTATTCCAAATTACCTAATTGTATTATACAGGTAAAATCATTACAGTATGTTTTCCGCCGATACTAGAATACTTTCAGCTATACCACTGCGATCTGCTTCATAACGCCAGGAAGTCTAAGTGTGTCAGAAAGAAACTAGACTTAAGCAGTCACCCCGCACAGCATATGAACACCGGGGATTGAAGAGCAAACAGTGATGTGCTACTTGTTCATGTTCTGTGTCTGTCAGACACATATGATGCCCTTGTGAATTCTACCATATACACTGTGAAACGAAGTACTATGGATTCATTATTGTTTGCAAGGTTCAAATTTTTATGGCTTTCATGCATATGAAAATCACAAATGCTAAAAATTTGTACACATTGACGATAATAGGTTAGAGTAATCTATTATGCATAATTACACATAAAGTTGATGTTAATAAGAAATGAAGTTTTGTAATAAATTTTTAAAAAATCAAAATTCTGATAATATGAACAATTTTGGAATATGTATAAATACCGGCAATAAAATGCCGAAGGAACGTGTTGAGGTAGGAAGAATCAGTGGACAAGGCAAAATTGGGAAGACATGAAAGGAAAAACTAAGAAAATGACAAGAAGACAATACAAAACTGAAGAAAAAAGAAAACAGAAGAGAAAGAAACATGAACAAGACGACGCAAAACCCAAAGCACTTATAATGTGAACCACCATAAAAACCGGGGATGACATCAGGTGCTCTAGAAGGGTAATCATGTCCTGCTCCGTCACATTGTAAGTAGGAATGTTCAGGAAAAAGTCAATTCCATGGAGTGTCAAATCCAGTAAGACGAGAATTCTAAATAAAGATGTCAAGTCTCATTTGTGACGGTCTATCAAATCATGATGTCGGCAGTAGAATTTCTGTAGTTTACTAAACGAATATGTTTATCTTCGGATGACCGTTGCAAAGAAGAACACTAATATAGTTAATGAACTTCAAAGAAAAAATACTTACACAGAACCAATTAAATTTATACAATTTGAAAATAAATAATGATAATCAGTTTGTTAGGTTTATTGGTGACATGACAAAACCACAATCGTAAACGAATCTTGAAATGGAAAAAGGTATGATTATTACTACGGAGACCTATTAGCACCACAAAAGAAAACAATTGCGTTATTACGAGCTAATTTTGAGTTATTACAAAAATATTTGCGTTATTCGTACGCAGTAAAATTGGTATCTGTAATTTTGAATTACGAGAAAACTTTACTTCGCGTTATTACGAGACAATGTCTGCATTATTTCCAGATAATCTGTGTTATTATGAGAAAGTCTGGGCATTCCTACGACTTCCTTCACAACAAAACTAGTTGCCGTTAGAAAATTGTATCAAAAAAATTGAAAACTGTGGCGTGAAACCCAATTCCAACAACATCGATATTAAACTACATGTAGTGGAGCTTTCTTAGCATGTCGCAGTACACAGGTTCTGCCGATTATGATTCTGTCGCTTTACAAAATTCTTTTAGCTATAGGTATGGTAGTAGAATACGATCCCAATGTTAGTACAGCAGTAAACAATTAACACAAAATATCTCGTAGTAGCGTAAAATTTCTAGTAATAACGCCAAGTTTTCCGTAATATTTCAAACACTATCTCGTTATAACGCCAAGTTGTCCATAATAACGCAATCATTATCTTGTAATAACCTAAAAATAGTTCTTTTGTGGAAATAATAAGCTTTATTACAATATAAAAAAAGACTGAACTGGAGATCAAGTGTGGAAACTTTGACAAATTGTAAGACCGCGAAAACAATTCATAAATATTAAAGCTACTGAATAACTTAGTGATATAGAAGTGAAATGCGTGCGGAAGAATTAAGAGAAAAAAATATATTTACTCAAAATAAATAAATAGATAGATCATATTATTTTTATAGTGTGATATAACAAAAACAGTAAATTTGAGTACCCCTTAATCTGTAGGTTTCGTCTAAAAACTCACGATCTGGCTAGATTTATAAGCGAAATGGAGAATTAAAGTTGTGAGCAATCAAAAATTGCATCCCTGTTGATCTCTCTGACTTGGTTAATATAATACACAACAAAAGAAACAAAAAATAGTATCTCTGAAACTGAAGTCTTAACCTGTAGTACGTCTGTGTACAAATCGATTGATGTATTGCGGACAACCAATGAAAATCCTTAAATGACATCACTTATCATGTAAGGATTTTTTTGTAAAAGACCTAAAAAAATTTTCTCGTTTTGAAATATCGATGAGTAAGATTTCATCAGTCAGATAATAACGTTCATACATGAGGTAATTATAAAGAAGAAGAAGAAAAACAGTTAAAGTAATAATTTTCCATTTAGAACACGGTCAAATAAAAGGTTTAATTGGCCATAGAATACAATCTTTCGGACGATGGGAGGAGTTGTCAATGGAAGAATTAATCGTTTGATTTCTTGAGTCGCGAAAGCTTTTTATTATTCGAAGATTGAACATTTATCGTTGATTTTTCGGAGCAAAAATACAGCTTTTACCGTATATGTCAGATGCTGATATCTTATATTTTTGGTTTGGTCACCTGATTTCTTGACTGACGACTTTCCTCTATTTTTCAAGGGTAAAAAGATATTTAGATTTTTCCGTTTTCTAATTGAAATGTTCTTACTTTATTTAAAATGAATATTCTTTACAAACCTAGACTGCGCATCAAAGAGTTTTGTCAATTGATAGATATTGCCAAACATTTCAGATTTGTGTACTTAATCCCCGCTTTAGGAAAAACCTAAATTATATATTTTTTGTTAAATTATTCTGAATTGATCACTTAGGTGTTTAATTTCATATGTCAATAATCCTTATTAATTCGATTTTATGTTTTATTATTTGTTATTCAGTGTTGAAATATACGGATGTAAATAAAATATGAAAAAACATCCTGCGATTTCGCCTTAGTTAAGAAGGACAGCTAGTTTCCCCAAAGTTAAGTTGTATGAACGATAGTCACAATGTACACGGTCATACCTCCGTCATATGACTTTTGAGATGGGATAATGCGACATTACAATAATGGCATAAAGCGCCCTAAATTAAACCACCAAAGACCTACGGAACAGAACGCCGCGTATTTCTTCAAGCGTCTTAAGGTCTTAGGTTTAGAACTCAAAATTAAAATAATGACATTTTTTTTATTCCGACGACATTTGGATTCAACCTGTGTTCAAACTTGTACCTTTATTTAAAAATGACGAAATGAAATACTGCAATCATGGACAACTACATGTATCAAGGAAAAATTTTAGGCGGAAAGACTTTTTTATAAGTCCGAAATGTCAAGTGACTAGCCTTTTGAAGTCAGTTTTCCTACAGACTTAAACAGCATGACGTAAATTTTGACCCCAGAGGTGCCTATCACGTGGCTTATTTCTTATACTCTGTTAAGACTATCAATTTAAATTACTGCGACATCGACTTCGAAACACGTAAACTGTTTAGTCTATCAAATTTTAAGCGATTTAATTATCTAAAGCGGTTTAGATGAATACAACTACCCTCTAGGGTTCGAAAGCGACTTAACATTTACATTGATTTAATCTGACAATTTCCTTTATCAATGTAATGATATAAGTATAATTCAAAATATATTTTAACACAGTACAACGAGTTAAAAGCTCACACATATGGCAGTCCAAACAGAACTAATATCGAAAGCGATTTAAATAATGCGTTTCAGCGACTTTTTACCAGAAATGATTTAAATTTCCGTATAGTATAAATAGGATATTAGATAACATTCAACTACAGAAATCGATTTGAAATCGTACAATTGAAAAATTATGCTTCGTATAAAAGTCCTGGTCTGAAATTACAGATTTTTGCTCCGAAAGCATACCTTTGACACAGATGGGGTAGACAGTAAACAAAGCTAGGTAATTGTGTGTGTTGTTTTGTGTTTTGGTAACCTCATACTACACAATATCTACATAC
>JAOXYJ010498099.1:0-14767 GCA_028566555.1 Lithophaga nigra | reverse complement strand
TAATTTTGTAGAGGTCCTTCCAAGGAACTTTCCTGCCAAGTTTGCTTCCAATCTGTCTTGTAGTTTCAGAGAAGAAGACTGAAATGTGAAAAAGCTAACGCCGACGGACGACAACGGACGCCGGACGACGACGGACGCCAAGTGATGGCAATAGCTCACATAGTCCTTCGGACCAGGTGAGCTAAAAATAGGGTTGATAAATGTAGGCTGAAAAATTATTCTATGCTCCTTTAAACTTTTTGTTAAGTCATCGTTTCAGATTTCTATATCATATATTTGTGTCAAATAATATTCTTTCCTTTTGGTCAATATGTTTTTGTCAAATTTGTAAAATTCATGTACAAAAGGTAACGTTCTAACCTCTTTCATATGACTGGCTGTTAATACATCATGTCCCTGATTGATGTATCTCCTCACGGCTGATTTTACAGTAGCGGCAGTTCTATCACAGGGGCCTTTGCCATTTTGGGCCTCACAGAAATTGTAAGTTTTGACTTTTCTTAAGCTGAAAAGCTGGGTCATCATCTCAGATGATTTGTAGCAGGCAGCATTATCAGACCAGATATGAAATGTGGCATTCTGAATATCATCTTGAATGGTTGAAATAACATCCTGTATAATCCCGCTAGTAGTGTGACTATCTTGAGCTGTCTGATTGGAAAATATATGGATGAAGCCAAGAGAATGAAGAGAGTTGGAAATCTTCTGAAATGCGATTGATAAGTGCCATGGAATTCCTCTTTTCGCAAACCAATCACATTGGTCTTCACGGTATTTACGGGGAAGAAATTTCATTGCCCAATCACACACTATGAATATTTCATTTTCTTTCATGTTTTCAAATATGTCATTCTTTGCTAAATCTTGAATTTGACACCTGACCAGATGTTTCTTGAGGTTCAAAATACTTTGTGTTGCCTGGCTGATTTTGAATTGCAAATCATTCTTTAGATCCTCTTGTACAGTTGAATTTGCTACCATTTTTGTCAGTGTCTTGATTATTTCTTTCAGTTGTTCGCATGATTCACATATGTGTGTATGTGAATGATCACATATAGATTTAAATTTATCATCCTTGGAGTCACTCCCTGCATACATAAGACAATGGTCAGCAACTAGGCATGACTGAGAAACATGGACCTATAAAAATAAAAACAAATAGATTTTTTGGTTTCTTTCATCAAAATGCTCATTAGACTAACAGACAACAAAGCAAACATTCTAATCTTGTGTTTCTAAGTGAGCAAATATTTTAGATAAGAACATTTTTATATTAATTACACCTTATATAACAATTCTGGATTCTGATTGGTTCACAAGCAGTGTATTTTATACATATTTTCATGATTTCAGTCATGTTTACAGCTGCCGGGGTATATGCATGAAAAATATGCCTTCTTTACCCTCTGTCGTGATATTTGCCAAAACGTATAAGCCTTTTTTACCCACGCGTGCCTTATCCCTCCAATTTCATTATGACGTCATAAAGGATTTCACTTTTTATCATGGTATTTGCCAAAACGTATTTGCCTTTTTTACCCTCGCGAGCTTAATCCCGCCAAAATGCATTCAGAAATCTTTTATGCCCAACGTTCAAGAAAGCATTACAATGTATGCGTTTTATTAAAAAAAGCGGAAACAAACCGATATTCAGTAAACAGTACAAAAGACAGACACGGTCGTCGTATGAATGATATGAACAACACTTGTTGTGAACAATATTTTTATACATGCAGTATGAAAAAATTTGCATGCTAACAATTCACTTTAACCCTTAGACTGCTGAATTAATTTGCCGTGATGTCTCATTTTCAGGTACATTTTTTGTATTTGCAAATTTATGCAAATTATATGCAAATGAGTTAACTCCTGATGCTGATATATACTGATAACTATAAACCTAGTATAGGTGATCACAGGGTGGGTGGGGTGGCAGGGACACTCCACTGAAATGAGGTAACCCTTGAGAAAATGGTACTTTTTGACGAATTTTTGGCCTAATTACCGACCTGTAGGACTATGAGGAAGACATAGGCCAAACCTATTGTTTTCATTGTTTAAGGCAAACATAAACCCAACCATTCATACAATTGTGTGGTTCCTGGGTAGTTATGGGTTTCGTCTGTGGCTAAGTATGGAAGGCCAGTGCCGCCAAATTCTCAAAATTTATGATGTTTCTGTTTTCTCTTGACCTGAAACCGGAAGTAGTAGTCCATCAACTAAAATCTTTAAATGAGACAGACCATTGAACACCCTCTACAAATTGCAGTCACTAGTAATTTGCTTGGACATCTGTTTCATTTCTGGGAGGTCATTACATGAGGCCACCCCCACCCAAAAATCGATTTTTGTAAACCTTCAAAATTTCAAAGTTCGTTTTTTAAGAAAAAATCCTATCAAAAACCCATAAAAGTTAGAAAACTTGGTCTAGAAATAAAGTCTTGCCATTAGTCTTTGAAATAAAGCACATTCTGATGACACCTCTATGTATGGGGGTCTGTGAGGAACACTGACACATGGAAAGGACCCAGCACGACAATAGTCGCACGTAGCAGTCTAAGGGTTAAATTGATATTCGGTGTAATTAAACAGATATATCATGTTGGGAGGGGTATTTGCGCAAATACCAGACTGGTATTTTTTCGCAAATACTCCTCCCTGCCATGCTATATCTGTTCAAAATTTTCTGTATATTAATTGACTTTATTCCTATGTTTATTTATTTTGGCACTGAAAGCCATCTTGCATATTTTTGAGCAAGGATACCAAAACATCCTTTCGAGAGAAGATACCCTCATGGACTATCTTATTTTGGTTTAGCCAGGTTAAAGATAGTAGATTCAGAGTTTATTTTTTAAAATTTGGTCCACTTTTTTCTGATTTCTACTGACAGCCACATTAAATGTCTCACCATGACACTGAAAAGTTGTTAAAAGGTGAACATCTGAATATTGTTTTACCCAGTTTGTCCAAATTAACTAAATGATTTCAAAACAGACTTTGCTTGCCAGGTGCAAAATGCCCATCTGTTATACAATTTGGGAGTTTAATATTGTCTATGGCCATTCATCAGCTAGCATTAATTTTCTTCGAAGGACAGCGGCAAATAAAACACCATTTGTTGTCTTCAATATTACGGTACATACCCTAAAATCAGCCTTCATGTAACGTCTTGATTGCAGTAGTAGTTTGTTGATATCGTCAATTTCAGCTGGAGTCATCTGATCATGACTAAAAAGCTCTTTCACTACACTCTCAAGACTAGCAAAAGCCCTCCCACCATCAGCCACAAAGTAATCAACACCTTCAAAGCTCTGTCTAATTGTAGCAGTGCATTCAGATAATATCTTGTACATTGTGCTATCACCTGCAAATATCATGTATATTTAATGTAAATGCAGATCATATTTGATTATTTTGGTCCTCTTAAACTTTACCAAGAAACCACAACTGACCAAAGCAAACATAAATGTATTGTTTAAAAAATTGTTTTGAGTAAAATTATTTTCTGTAGAATGTTTTCTCTTCTTCATGTGTTCTTTTTTACACTGTTCTATGATACAGTAAGCCAAGTGTATTTTTTGTTGTTTACATTACTTTTATTTAACACATATTTTAAAAAAGATATAACCTCAATAGTTTAAAAGTAAAGTCTGGTAAACAGGAAGTTGATGTACAGCATCAATAAAATTTGCATACATCATACATCTCAGCTGTATAATTTCAAATCATTCTGATGAGCAGTTGCTGAATTTTAGTTGAAAACCTTTTTCAGATGCACAAACTAAGTTTATGTTCAGTAAACAGAAAGTTGAGAGACAAAGGCCAAGAAAGTCACATACACAATACAACTAAAAGTGTTGAAGCTGAATGCCAAATTATAACTCATTCCCATAAGCGGTTTCTAAGTTTTAGCTGTGGAAAATTTTTGTGTACATATATATATGGATGTACAGAAATACAGATGATAACCTAAATGATCCCCATCACTATCAAAGGGGCATAAAAAATAACATTCATTTTTTTTTAATTTTGAAGGATTACTACGGTATAAATTAATGAAATCATGCTTTATCTTACCAAGTGGAATAATAGTGTTTTCTTTACAAAACAATTTATACTGTTGTATAATATCAGAGGAGTCCATACATCTAATCAGGTTTGGTACATTCTGAAATGATCCATCAGACAATTTGAGTTTCTTTTCACCATATGGCAAATCTCGGATGATATGAGGAGATGTGATGAAATCTAAAAAATTGTCAAGTTTTACAGGATCCATCTTCTGCCTGTGCATTTCTACCGAAGGAACAGGCAACCCGTAACCATATTTTTCTCCGTGCTTCTTCGAGGCATAATATTTGTATTCTGTCAGGTCTGGAATAAGCTCTAAAGCCTCTTGATATGTCATAAATAGTGACAGCATGGACAACAACTGTCTTCTATGTTGCCATGATTCAGCTTTTTGGTAGAATTCAGCGATGGTTGCCATAGTTGTAAGAGGCCTGGTCTCAACCTTTGATGTATCCTTTTCAGTTATGTTTGACATATAAACCTGCTGTGAGACATCACTAAAATTCCCAGGGAAAAAACATCTTATAACACAGTTTGTGATATTTTGAACTCGTTCAACATACATGGTTTGGGATTTTTTGGACAGCTCAAACCAAGGCTTAGATGGAAGGCTTGATATAGTTGTGTCGCCATTGATATCCAAAAAACGATTCAAGTACTGCAACGCTTCTTCCCTTTGGTAACTAGCCTGGGATTCCTGGAAAAAGATAATTTCAAAATTTATAGGTGTAAAAAAATAATCAATGTGATCAAGGCATCTGTGGAATCAATACTAATTTTTTTAAAACTCCAACATGTTGGTAAACGCTCTAATTATTATCATTATTGTAGGCCTTTCATTTTCTAAGATATCACTGGAGATGCGAACACACACATGCTGACACAGCATGAGGGTACTGTACCATTGCTCCAATCTCCATTAGTCCTCCTCTACTTCATAGAGGCGAAAAAATAAACTGAGGGGCTTGTACCAGTATATGGGGCGGTTACTTCACTATTATCTTTTTTTATTTTATTAGTTATTTGATAGGCTGAAATGAAATATACATGTATACAAGTACTATTGTTCAATGGAAAAATTCAAAATTTTTGCCAAATGAACTAAAAATGTGTATAGATTTTGTACCTGTGTAGACTGCTGTTCAATTGTTTCAGAATCTGTAAAAAGATAACTTCCATCAAATTCCATTTGCCATGTCTCCTGTGTCTGTAATTAAAATAAAATAAATATCAGCAATTCCATTGTAGAACAAATCTTCACTTAAAATTCAAAACAATGATTTGCAGGTTTTTGACATCTACAGACAAGTAAATTGCATATCCTGTATTTTCAGCAAGGGCATTTGTCATGATGAAGGCCAAAATAAAATTTGAGCCGTTTACAATATATTCTCTTACTCTCAAATCAATTTTCCCCGACAGATAATGTCAAAGTAATATTATTATTGATATAGCATGTCATCTAATATTCTAATGCAACACTGTTTATAACGCCGATTTTGATTGGATGACGTCGAAATTTTCATGGCATCAATTCCACGGTTGATGCCGTCGGAGATACTGCGCAAGCGCAAATGTTAATTCCGTATTTTGTAAATGTTCAAATTTAACGTTCTTCTATTCAGTTGCATTAGAATGGAGTTAACAGTATTATATTTGAAGATTTGCCGACATCAATTTTGATTTGATGGTCGCAAATACCCGTTTACTGGCTCCGCTAGCGCGTTGCCAGTAAACTAAATTTGTGGCCATCAAATCTACAATTGATGCCGGCAAATCTTCAAATACAATACAGTTATACCCTAAATCTGAACAAATTTTGTTTGGATGTCAACATTTTGAAATAGTTAAACCCCATTGACAGTAAAAACTAACTACAACATTAAACATACATTTGTACATTTTCAATTCTATATGTTATTTCAAGAAATGGAATTTTTTGGGGGGGAAGTGGTGTTGAGCTAGGATTACATTTTTGCAGATATTCATTCTATGTCTCTGCTAAGGGGCTGTGGCATGCCAGAAACCTTTTGAGTTTGCATCAGTAGAATCTATGATTTACCCCCTCAAATTCCAAAGTTCATGAAAAATATGATTTTGTACTAATTTACACATGGGCTGACTCTTTATATTGGATTCTTTTTTGTCTCGCCTGCGACAAAAAGTCGCAGAAGCGAGACTTAGGGATACTGTTTCCAGCGACGGTGGCGGCGTCAACAATTGTAATTATTGGGAATTGTGCTGCTTATGTTAGTAGTAGGTGCATGATATTTGATATGCATTTGCACCAATATGAGTACAACCCTGTAGAAGTTCAAATTTGTCATCATGTGGATGGTTGTCTCATGAACAATCATACCATATCTCCCATTTTTATATCATTTCCGCGCTTAACTTGTGGCCCCAACCCCTGAGTCATGCATGAACGATCACGTTAAGTTTTTTTGACACACTCTGTACAGCCTAAACCGGTAGTCCTAGCCACTTGATATTTGACATGCAGTAGCATGTATAGGAATATACCCAAAATCAACACCCATTGGTGGGCCCTGACCCCTAAGTCATGCATGAACGATCACCTTAAGTTTTTTGTACACACCCTGTACAGCCGAAACCGGTAGTCCTAGCCACTTGATATTTGACATGCAGTAGTGTCTATATGAGTATACCCCAAATCAACACTCGTTTGGCGGCCCTGACCCCTCGGTCATGCACGTTAAGTTTTTTAGACACACTCTGTACAGCCTAAACAGGTAGTCCTAGCCACTTGATATTTGACATGCAGTAGTGTCTATATGAGTACGTCCAGGGTTTGATCGCACTGACCCCTCAGTCATGCATGAACGATCATGTTAAGTTTTTTGACACAAGTCATCTCAACTTTTATCGGTATTCTTAGACACTTGATATTTGACACATGCTGTTGCTTATATGAAACTGCAACCCAGTTCTGAGCACAGTACATTGACTTGGCTTTTTTTTAATGATATCTGCTGTTATCAATGTGCATATTCAGGCAATGCATCCCCACAGGCGAGACATATTCCTGTGTCCACAGTTTATTTTAGTGATATCGAGGTAAAAAATGCAAATATAAAGCCAAGCCCATGTGTAAGTAAGCACAACATCATACCCCGAGGGAATCATTTCAATTCTGATAGGACAATATATTGTATTTTTTACGCTGACTGGATCCTACGGGTATATGCCATGTTTCTGGAAACGGAAGGAAAAGTTTCCCAAATTTGAACTGTAAATTTGACAGAACTTACTTTTATATTAGATTTCTTCCATAATTCATTAAAATTGTGTTTTACACTTCATCTGTTGAGTTTTACTTATTCAAAGCGTTTAAAAACCATCTGTTGACACTGTGACATTGTAAAATTGCTTATGTCGTACCACCATTTTGTGCAAGTGTGAAGCGTGTTGTATCAAATATTATACTGTTTGAAGATATAAAAACGTCATATTAAAATACATGAATTCTCTTACATTTGTTAAAGTGCCAATAAATACATGCATGCCCCATGCTGCAAATGAAATAATAAGTTTTTTTTTATCATTTCAAAAAAGATAAATACATACATTTTCATTTTCTGTTTTTTCTTGTGACTCAAATAGCTTTTGCTTTCTTTTTTCTCCACGTAGTTTGTCCAAATAATTAAATGATGTGTCTCTAATCTTAAAAAATATATATATATTTTATATGTTTATTGGAAGATTGATAAGATATGTATTCAAAAAGGATGGCAGTAGTATAGAGGTGGTTCTAAATTATCATTTGAGGTGGATCGGCTGGAAGTGATGTCATAATGGCCGGAAGTGACGTCATATACCACGTGACCGGAAGTGACGTCGAGGACCACGTGACCGGAAGTGACGTCATAGACCACGTGACCGGTAGTGACGTCATAGACCACGTGACCGGAAGTGGCGTCATAGACCATGTGATCGGAAGTGGTATACTGCGCATGCGTGACCGGAAGTGGTGTACTGCGCATGCGTGACCGGAAGGGGAGTTCTGCGCATGCGTGACCGGAAATCGTGGTGCATTGTGGGTAGTCTCGTGGCACACGAGATCTCGCGAGACCAAGGGAGGTAACTTTTCCCGCCATTTTCTTCTCGGAACCTCTCGGATGGTTTCGTTTGTTTCTTATGAGCCTTGGGTTTTTTCGTTGATTTCTATGTGGAACCAAGGGAGACAATTTCCCGCCATTTTTTTCATTTTTTTTGGCTCTTACTTATTTCTCAAATCACATTTATAATTTTATGGTTAGCACCTCATTCAGATATGACATAAATAAAATGTGTCTATAAGACATGGTGGCAAATGTACATTTTTTACATAAATGAAAAAAGTAGGGGTCAGGGGACACCAATAATGTAGGGGACCCAACAAAAGTGAGGTTCTAACTGAGCAACAGTTCCATATTAAATTTTTTGTAATCTATTTTCCATAGGGTTAATGTTAAACTAAGTTCCACTGTGTTGGCCATTTTGGTCAGAATTTCCCAACATATTTTTTGGAAGGAGATCGTCCAAGAATCATTTCAACAAAGTTTGGTTATGTTAAGCACGGTAGGTTGAGAGGAGATTTTTAAAATTTCTATCCCCCTTTTTCTATTTTTAGCCTGGCTGTCATTTTGTTTGGAGATCGGGGATATCAGACACAATTTTGGAAAAGAACCACACAAGGATCATTCCAGCCAAGTTTGTCTAAGATAGGCATATTGGCTCAATACTATAAGAGATGATTTTAAAAAAATGTATCCCCTCTTTTTCTATTTTTGATCATTTTGTTTGGAGGTCAGGGTCACCAGACACAATTTTAAAAAAAGACCGCCCAAGGACCATTCCAGCCAAGTTTGGCTAAGATTGGCTTCATACTTTCAGAGACGATTTTTTAAAATTTCTTACGTTTATTTTTCCCTTGTTTTAGCTATTTTGTTCAGAGGGTGTGGTTATCTGGCACACTTTTTTTTAAAAAGGAACATCCAAGGAATATTCCATCAATGTTTCATTTAAGTTGGCTATGCGGTTTCAGTGGAGAAGTTTTTTGCAATTGTGCATTAACGTCGGACCCGAAGTCAAGAGAAAAGCTCATGTGGGCTTTTAGGTCAGGTGAGCTAAAAAACTGAAAAAAAACTTCCAAGTAGTGTTTTAGGTTTCCCAATAAAATGTAGCAAGGGGTTTCTGGTCAAGGGATTTGCTAAGATATAGTTCATTTCAGAAAGCTATAGAATATTAACTCAAGTAGCACAATAGGAAATTTGCTTTTTTAGTTTTGGAAAATCAAACTTTTTTCACGGACTTTCCCATAGGCTGACTTGTTTCTGTCTATGAAGGTGAAATACTATCAAACAGGGGTCACCTACCAATGCCCATTATGTAGTATTACCTCCATATGGACAGAAACAAGCCCCTGTGGACTTTACCTAGGAAAGTTTTTCCTAAAAATCCTATAACACATGAACGAATGTAATTTTATACATACATATACATTTCCCTCTGCTTGAAATTCTTGCAACTGGAACATTCTTTGTTTTTGCACCTTTGGGTCTTCTACATGTTTGGTTGATATACATGTACCATCGCTCTAAAATAGGGGAAAAAATATTGAAATTTCATATATAACTCATTGCAATTTTCAAAATGCTTTTGTTGTACAAGGACAACATGTACATGGACAAGAAATAAAATAGATCAGCACACCCTGTTAATTTTATAAGCCTTGGATGTTTTTATTCTGGATAATTAAAAAAATGTCGCTCAATTTTATATGAATATCGGGTTTTTGTACCCTTCGCATAACCTTGATTGATATTTGTTTATCTGTATCTTGTTACTTGTTTATATCATGTGATAGATGCTGTTAGCAAAGTATGATTAAGTGTACCTTTCTTAAAGTTCTTTTCAAATGTGTGAGTCATTATAGTTCACATTGCAAATAGTTCGATTTTAAGGTGTGTTGTTATTCTTATCCTTTATAAATGTATACATGCTATATTTATTTGTATTTTTGTATACTGATTATCTCTGTCTTACAGTTTTTACATTTTCACCATATCTTTGGATAGCATCCCCCCTGCAAATAGTATGGCCTCTGATTGATCATCTTTACAACATTCACATCTAGCATTACCTCTATCCTTTAGAGCAGAAGTATAATAATTAAACAACATGGTGTTGCACGTGAGTCGTGTTAAGTATACCCCCACTCATTCTAAATTTGAGAATCACAGACTAAATGTGTCGGTAGGATTAAACATTATTTGTAAAATAGGTGTCAAACTGACACATGTAAGCATTATCAAATTTAAATTGAATATCATTAACAGTTATAAGTATCAGCAAACAGGAAGTAGACCCTCGACAGACCTGAAAAGTGAGTACATGGTACAACTTTTCAAGAGAAAGCTTCAGACCAAATATCAAATCATTCCTATGAACAAAACGGAGAAAAGGGTGACACAAGTTTTCATTTAATAATTGGGTATTGAAAAATTGCAAAGTATCGGCAAACAGGAAGTAGATGCTTGACAGACCTGAAAAGGGGAGACACTGTACAACTCCCCAAGATAAAGCTTCAGACCAAATATCAAATCATTCCTATGAACACAAGCTGAGAAAAAAATGGCACAAATTTTCATGTAATAATCAGGTATTGAAAAATTGCAAAGTATCGGCAAACAGGAAGTAGATATCCGACAGACCTGAAAAGGGGAGACACTGTACAACTCCCAAAGATAAAGCTTCAGACCAAATATCAAATCATTTCTATGAATATAAGCTGAGAAAAGGGTGGCACAAATTTTTCAGACAGACGGACAGACGGAAAAGGTGAATGCAGTATACCACCCACTCTACGAGTTGGGTATAATATGCTCTCTGTAACATGCATTGCAGTATAGCAGATGGAAAATGTTCAAGAGAGACTATTAACTACAGACAGCGTACCTTTCCTGAACATTCTTCAGTTGTGCATACATCTTCTGATTCAATTTCTTTCCTTGAAAACTCTTTTCTGCAGTTAATACAGGCAGCTAAAATGTATAAAAGTAATGACATTAATCTTAACTGTAATATTATATACCGGTAGTCTAAAGTCAGTTAAAGCGTTGTAAAATTACTGAAGCTAGCCAAAAACAAAGGGGTATTGCATCTGTCCACCTTTCCAGTTCTGGCACTTTCTTCTGCCCATTGTATAAAAAGAGATTCATGTACACATGTATATGTAAAGCAACTTATTTTTTAATTCTTTCTTCATAAAAACCCAAAATAATTGTATAACTAGAGACTCCCAGGAGCCTGGCATCGCTTATCTGACATACAGTTACCAAGAAAAGGTTTACATTAAAATAATTTGATTTAAATTTGGTTCTAATAGCAGAAGCAAATTTGTCTGAGGCAGCCAACTTGGCTGGGGATGAGGTAATCGGGCACAAAAGGTCACAGTGATCCCATTGGTACCTGATACTTGGTTCCTCATTGAAATGCATCTGTTTTCAAGATTACATGATCCTATGTCTAATAGGACATAAGGGTATTATATAAGATGTAAATTCGAACACGAGTCAATGAAGCATTAAATGTAGGGTGCAGTGATCCAATTAGTACCTTGTGCTTGCTCCCTTACTGAAATATATCTGTATGCAAGATTACATGTCCTATGTACCCAAGATATACATTTGTAAGTACACAATGTAAATTTTGTCCAGAGTCAGAGAAGTGTAAAATATAGGTCACAGTGACCAAATTGGTACTCTATACTTGCTCATGTAATATGTTTTTTAGTGCCCTTGTTGAAAAAAACATATTTTATGACGCCTTTTAGTTTTAAACCGAGTCAAATTTCTTTTAAAGATTTGCGATATGTTTGCACTTGTCGAAAAAAAAGTATTTCATATGTTTAAATTATATTTTTTATTATTATTGTAATTAGATAAAATAATGAATTCATTGTATTGTTAGATTTTGACATAGTGAAGTCTCGCTTATAGCTAACAATTTGAGCAAAAGTCTATAAACACGGAAATATTGCTACCCGTTACGTTATTTTATTACGTTATTTTATTGTTGGTACACGGAGCCACTGCCTTATTAAAACACATAAATGCAATGACATAAACGTGGATGTTGCTGTTATAAAACACACAATGTCCAATGATACATGTAGGTAAAATTTGATTGTTTGCTTGATCATTGATGCTAAGGCAAAATAAAAAAAGTGTGTTTCCGGTAAGGCCAAACAAAATAATATGTATGGTTCCTGTCACCTCTTTGAAAAAAATAGGGTCGGTAGGTCGGTTTTTTATTTTATTTTTTTATTTTTTCCTACACCTTTTTGTCCCTGACAGATACTTTATGAACAATCATACTGTATTGTAGCATGGGCATGAAGACTTCTACATTTCCTAAGCTACAAATGTAGACTCGAGGCAACCGCAACCAAATTGCCGGACTGCCCCCGATGTATACTGTTGATAATTGTTGGTTCTGGTGCGGAAGAGGTTTCGAAAAAATTCCAGAAATCCTGAAAATTTAAGGTCGGTTGTTTTTTTTTCTTTTTTTTTTTACTTTTGGAAAAAAATGTTTTAGGGCCGGCGCTAAAAACTAGGGTCGGTCGGCTGACAGGAAACATATATATTATTTTGTTTGGCCTAACCCGACCGACCCTAATTTTTGGTGCTGACCCCAAACTTTTTATGACCATTTTTGAACAAGCACTGTTAAAGTCAAGATGGGTCCTCTATATAACCTATGTAAAAAAATCAATAAAATTTAAAAAATGCCTACCTATTGACCCTAATTTTCAGAAGCATGTTACCGGAAACAGTATTTTTTTTATTTGGCCTAAATTTGGAGGAATGGTGCAACCAAAATAGTGCTAGTTTTGAATTCATTGTGCTGGCAACATAATACATGGTTCAGCACCATGCAATAAGAGGTCATGGAGATGTAAGTTTTGGTGTAAACTTCTCTCAAACCAGTATACAAAAATGTGTTTACCCCCTCCCCCCTTTTCCCCCTTCACTCCAAAGTAACTTACGTGTTCCCACTGGCAGAACAACTCCAGTTTTCTTGAAAACTGTGTTAATATCTTCTAGTTGTAGACATTTACTTTTCTTTCGTTTTCTTGTATTACCAGTACTTCTTATCAGTTCAGATGCTAAAGTATGGTCTATGTCTGGGTGAACACTGATGTGTGATGGTATGAGACATACTTGTCTACTTCTTTTCCTTTCATTAGTTTTTAGGATGTGGTTAAAATGTGATGAGCAGATACAATAGGAAATAGACTCAAAATCTGGTGGCAAAATACCAGTTTCTGTCAAAATTACCGCAATATCTTCATAGGATGACTTTTTCAATAAAGATATATCCTCAGAACATAAAATTTTATCTCTGGATAATGCCTTGAAGTGGCAAATATTCATAATCAACCAGAAAAGAAGTGCATCTCTTATCAAATTAACTCAGTATGTGTAAATCATGGTGTCTGCTGTTTGTTTACTTTCTTATTATTACCGCTCAAATGAAGAGTTCTATTTAAGGGAGGCAACTCTTACCATTTCTATTGAAAAAAAAACCAGTTAATTTAGCATTTCTTATAGTAATCTCTAAAAATATATTATGAAATTGTACATGACATTTATTATATTATCTTTAATGTTTAAAACATCACCTAATTGTATAATTTGGAAAGAAATTCTACAAAACATACCGAAAACAGCACAAATTTTCAACATTTCAACAGGTAAAGGGTAGTACAAAACAAATACAATTTACTCTGCAATACGAAATATCACCTCTCTCAAATTTTGCATATGGAAATAACAATGATGCACCATCATTCACAGCAAAAATGAATAAAATCTGTAGTCCAGAATTTTCTATATTTACTTTTGAACTTTGACTAAAATGGCAACTATTATAAATTGACCAGTTTACCCACAAGTTTCCAAAGATGGCACAGAAAAACAATAAATGTTTGTAGATTAAAATTTGTAAAATTAAGACAAGTTATAGTATTGGTTTAATGTACACTTATAATCTTGAATGAAAAAGAATTCACTTTCCTGAAATGACAGGTGAAAAAAATACTTGTTTTATCAATGAATATTTATAGAAATAACCTGTCTTGTTCTATATAGATGAGTTACCATGGCAACAGAAAATATTTTTCAGATTTTTTTTTATTTTTCATTTTTTATACCTACAATGCATCATCAGGTGATTTTTTATTCAATTTGGCAACATGACATTTCTAAGTCATTTTGATGCTTATAGAGAATGACTCTTAATAATTAACCTACTTACCCACTAATCTAAAAACTGGTGAGTAGGGGAAGGGCAAACAAAGATATTTTTACGACTGCCCTGACAGCAACCCAGACTCCATCAAAGACTGGGAGAACAGACAGATTATAATATGGACTTTTTCATATCGCACCCCATATCAATCTTCAACACATCAATCTGCAGCAAGCTCTCTGAATAATATAAATGTTTCAGGCTGTTCCGATGCGCTAGGAAAAATCCTATATAGTGTTCTACATAGATAAAAATGACCTGCTTTTTGCTTTATTACCCCAGATAAATCTCCATTTGTGCATTTTTCTATATCTAATCAAATTACCTATGGCACTGTTAGTGCGTTCAACTTCATTTTGTGCTGAGTCTCCCCTTG
>JAOXYJ010496995.1:0-14768 GCA_028566555.1 Lithophaga nigra | reverse complement strand
TGTGGGCAGAGCGCCCTGACCACGGGCCAGGGTTCTGAGCGCTCTTTAGTCGCCTTTTACGACAAGCTTAGCGCTGCCTGCTGCGGGCCTATTCTTTTGACACCCGGGACCCGCACGGGGCTTGTATGTGGGAATATCCGTTGAAATCGTATAGATTGTAATATATAGTTGAAAATCTGAATTTGTGTCTTTTCTGAATTTCAAGCTGAAATTCGCACTTTACTTAAAATAAAAAAATCCCCATTACTCCTATATGTCATTTGTCATGGGTAGAGAAATTTTACAAACTTTCGACGTCTTTCATCCTTTATAAAATGAAACAGAATGCACATGTACAATTGGAATTAAAGATGCTTTATTTGTGGCTCAGAATTGAACTTTGTGGATCGAAAGGCTGCTGAGAATCAATATTACGGCGCCCATGGGGTATTTTTTATTTCAAGTAAATTTAGAATTCTAATCTAAAATTTAGAACAGGCAAACGTTAGATTTTTAACGATATATAATAAGCTGAATTACCTTGTCGAACTAAAGAGATATTTTTTTGGTTTTTCTGGTATCAAATTTCGCATTTCCTCCTTTGAATACCATATTTATGATAAGATGTTCTTTTATTTATTGCAGGTTGTTACCAATTCAGTATGACAGAAATTGACGTGTTCGGATTTAAACTTTCAGAACTAGCATATCTTTCAGCCATACTATCTATCCCGTTTATAATCACTCAGAGCTGGTTCTTTTACCTACTACTGACAGTCACATTTACTTACTGTATCCATTACGTCTACAGGAAAAAGATCGCAAGGAAGATTGAGATAAAAGGTCAAGGCGTTTTAATCACAGGGTGTGGTTCAGGTATAGTGATGAACAGAATATTAGTATATTGGTTAATTGATGTCACTTCTAGTAATATCTGTTTTGTGGCTGCAATAACTGATTTAAGAAGGAATGACCTGCTGGGGTCCTGAAAGCGAATATACATGTATCCAGTCGGGCAATATAGTCCTGGCAGCGGTTTTAGAATCCACTGTTAATTAGCCAGTCGCGAAAAAACGGCCAAGAACGGGCCACTAAGAATACGGGACATTTAATCAACGTTAAAGCCAAAATAGTAAATGATAAAATTTTGGGGACAGTTTTTTTTAATGTTGTGGAACACGGCTTGAAATTAAACAAGCCTGAACCTGCGTCGCTCACCTGGTCCTTTTAGGATATCAATATAGTAAATAATGAAAAGGAAAATTACATTACATATAGTATTCTACTTTTTAATTTATAATTCACTGAATCTACATTTTGAGTATATTTATACTTCAGTTTACAATTTAAAAAGATTAAAAATTAATTTCCCACATAGTTTAATCTAGAACTATGTGCCGCTATTGCAAGGATCACTGCACTTGAAATTAATAGAGAGAAGTGACTTCTCTACGAGATCAAAGTGAGGGCATGACAAATTAACGTCATAGAGATGTTAGTCAGACTTTTTTTATTGGCATTTCTGTTGTCATTGCTTATATAATTAGTTTGTTCACAATGCCCATTATGCATCATATTCGTCACCAAAGGCCATGTATTGACCTATGTTGCTGGTTTTGACTGCCAGTGTTTCACCTAGTTATTGAGTTCTTAACTCAAGTTAACTAATAAAGAGATGGGCATTTAGCTTTTAGCTCACCTGGTCCGAAGGACCATGTGAGCTTTTGCCATCACTTGGCGTCCGTCGTCCGTCGTCGTCGTTAGCTTTTTTACATTTCAGTCTTCTTCTCTGAAACCACCACACAGATTGAAAGCAAACTTGGCAGTAGAGTTTCTTGGAAGGACCTCTACAAGATTTATGTTTTTCGTGTCGATCGGAAATTCAAGATGGCTGCCAGGGCCAATAATCTGTTCTGATTGGCTGTAATTTGAAATATATTCTTGTCAGAAACCATGGGACTAATTGAACCCTAACTTTGTAGGAGTGTTTCTTGGATGGTCCTCTACAAAGTTATTTTATTTTTTGGCCAATCCTAAATCCAAGATGGCCGCCTACGAGGAACATAGTTTAACATTGGACCTATCTAGAATATTTTCAAAGGTCTTCTTCTCAGGAACGATAGAAGCCAATAAAAATGTTTCATTGTAGAAATGTTCATTGTTTTTTGCCGATCCGAAATTCCAGATGGAACACCGAGGAACATAGTTTAACATTGGGCCCAATGGGGAATATTTTTCAAAGGTCTTCTTGTCAGAAACCATAGAAGCCAATGAAAATGTTTCATTGCAGAAATGGTCATTGGATGGTCCTCTACAAAGTTGTTTTTTTTTGCAGATCCGAAATTCAAGATGCCCACCATCGAGGGACATAGTTTAACATTGGACCCTATCGGGAATATTTTCAAAGGTCTTCTTCTCAGAAACCATAGAAGTTAATGAAAATGTTTCATTACAGAAATGTTCCTTGGATGGTTTTCTACAACACTGACCTTTTTTTTTTGTCGATGCGAAATCCAAGATGGCCGCTACCGAGGAATATAGTTTACCATTGGATCCTATTGGGAATATTTTCAAAGGTCTTCAAGAAACCATAGAAGCGAATGAAAATGTTCCTTGAATGGTTCTTTACAAAGCGATTGTTTTTTTGCCGGTCCTATATCTCAGATGGACGCCACTGAGGAACATAATTTAACATGGGATCCCATGGGTAATATTTTCAAAGGTCTTCTTTTCAGAAACCATGGAAGTCAATGAAAATGTGTCATTGCAGAAATGTTTCTTTGATGGTGCTCTAGAAAGGTATTGTTTTTAGCCTATCGTCACCACCGAGGAACATAGTTTAACATTAACCCTATGGGGAATATTTGCAATGGAAAATGCACTAAACAGGTCTTTTTTGGAAAGAACTAAAGCAATTACATTGATACTATTCATGCAGATCAGAATTCAAGATCATATTTCAGTTTCTTACAATTGGTCAGGTTATAACCAGATGAGCGATACAGGCTTAGGTGAGCCTCTAGTTCATTCTCCTTAACAGTACAGTGAAATTCAGTTTGAAATAATTACCAGTGCAATGTAAATATTAGTAAGTGTATATTGTACATAATCTTCATTAATTTAAATAGTGTTAAAAACATGGTTTTATACTGTAAAAAATCGATTTGAAGTATTTGTACTTTAGATAACATTTTATAAATCACATGATGCCCTAATCTGTTTTATTAAATTAGAGAAGATTTTTGAAAATCGACCAATCAGAAACAGGGGTTGCGTCTTGCGGCCATGTTATTTACATGTAACCAATCGGAAACAAACGAGGAAATTTTGTAGATAACCTTCCATACATCATTCGTACAATGTTTGGTAGGATTTCGCTCAGCGGTGTCAGAGGAGATGGTTCAGATGTAACTTCCCATACAATTCAGTGCTGAAATACATGTATGTGCCGCCATGTTAGCCACACAAACAGTACGAAATGAGAAATTTTTGTAGAGAACCCCCATTCACCATTTCTGTAAACTTTAAAAACATTTGGCCTTGTAGTTTCAGAGGAGAAGATTCTTGTTCGCTGCTGTTGTAGACAATGTTTATTACTTTACAATTAAAAAAACATTTAAACCAATTTGTAATACATGTGTCTTCCTGCAGGATACACATGATATCAGTGCAGTGTCTTAAAATATAAAGTTCTTGTGTATTCGGCCCGAAACTGGTGAAAAGCTCTATAAATCTCGACCTCCTCCACTTTCTAAGCCTCATACTTTAGATTTTAAAAAAACTGTACTAATAAAGGATGTATTTCCTAGGCATTGGTTTAGTTTGCTTGTCATGAGCAGAAAATTTGTTCTCTAAAATCAAGTACCTCGGGAATCATTTTTCTATGGGGTATGCACTAACGTACGTAGCGGACGAGAAATAAGTAGATGTATATACACAATCAGGACTGACAAAACACAGAATACAATGCATTACTCATAAGCCTGAAATACATGTTTTGGCAACAACTACATTCTGCATGCTTAAGAAATCTCGTATGGCTTACACATAACCAATGTTTAATAATTGTGTATATTTCGAAGGTTTTGGGTTTGACTTGGCTAAACGTTTAGATGCCATTGGATTTACAGTGTTTGCTGGTTGTTTACAAGAAGACGGAGACGGTGCAAACACTTTACGATCTAGTCAAACGGGACGTATGCACGTGATACAACTTGACGTAACTAAGGATGAAAGTGTTGCCAGTGCGGTTGCTTATGTGAAGAAAACAATATCGAAAACGCAATCTGGTATGTGGTTTAAATTTTGTAATATCCATACCCATAATTTTTGTTTCCTTGTAATAATTCAAAGGCATATCTAACAGCAGAACAGGGTCTATATGTCAGACGTTACATCAATAACTGAACGCAGCACTTAGCAAATCAGTATGTAACGCAAGTTCTTGTTTGTTTACAGTACTAGTAATAGCAAATATGAATTTTAATAGTTTGCAGACTAGTATAAAGATTGAATGAGCTACTGAGGTTTATCGTCACCTGCAGACTAGTATAAGGATTGAATGAGCTACTGAGGTTTATCGTCACCTTCAACAGTTTTCCACCGTATCGTGACTAACACCTCGACCTGGGATAGGTGTCTGGAGACCTGAACATATGAAGCGGCCGAGCAAGGTTCGAACCCACGACAGCAGTGTAAGGCTTGTCGTTATGAAGCAGCAACCTTAACCACTTGGCCACCAGGGCTCCTGTATTTTCGAACTAGTCATCAAATACATCTACAACGAAATATATTACTAAGAAAACTACATGTAGAAATTTTCTATTTTATCTTATTAAGGTCTATGGGCTGTCGTAAATAACGCCGGGATTCAAGTCCTTGGAGAAGTAGAATTCTGTACTATGGACCTATATCATAAAGTAGCTGAAGTGAATATTTTTGGTATGGTGCGAACAACGAAAGCTTTTCTTCCTCTTATCAGGAAAAGTAAAGGTATGATTATGTATAAAACGTAATTATTTCTCATCATTTGAGCAAACCACCAGGTGAAGGCTGCGAACGTATTGTATAATATTCCGATATTTTTGGTTTTGGGCTTTCACTTTTTCAATCACATTTATGTCTGCACTACGTTTGAACATTGCTTATAACACTTTTATATCTTATTTTGAAAATAAAATTGATATGTTTGAACGTTCTTTTTAGCATATCTACATGCATATTTTATTTTGAAAGAGTAATTGAATAAGCTTCAACACAACTGAATGAAATTTTCATTGGGAACGGTTTTATTGCTGAAGGAAACCGGAGTTCCCATAGAGGACCATAACATGCTGTAACTTTTGTGTATACTTGGAAAACTTCGTAACGTACAGTTGAGACAAGTTCTAACCTCTCATAGAAATTGTCAGAAACTGTCAGGATAGCTGCTCTAGAATAGTTTCTACAGCAGCTTTTCTGACCGCTCTATAACACTTTCTGACTAGAGCAGCTCTCCTCTAGAACTGTTTCTACAATTGATGTCATCCAGAGCAGAACTGTTCTACAGTTGACGTCATAATTAGAATAAAGCTACTATTTCTATTCTAAATATGACGTCACTGTTAGAACAGAACTGCTCTAATACATCTAGAATAGAGCTGCTCTACAATAGACGTCACAATTAGAACAGAGCAGCTCTCCTCTAAACAATTTCTAACTAGAACAGGTCTAGAGAAGAACTGCTCTATGACAGTTTAGAACAGTTCTATGACAGCTTTTCCTGGCAGTTTCTGTGAGAGGTTAGAACTGGCCGCAGCTGTACGTACCAGTCAAGCACACCTTTGTATATGCACAATCAAGGTAAGTTGTTAAAGCACACCTTGAAGGTGATAGGCTACACTACTTTATACAGTTTATGCTACCAGCTACATAGATTATTTCTGCTAATGAACTCTAAACGAACTGAATGTCCTTAACGTACAACATTAAAAATTGTTCGACAACTTCATTTTTATTATCGAGTATTTTTCGATAGTAATAACACGTTAACAGTTGATCACATTTTACACTATATTGTAAATACAGAAATTAATGCGTGCATTTATTATTGCGAATCCCGCCTAAACAAAATTAATTAATGCGATTCCAGTCCATGCTGCCATATAGAGTACAATAACTACTAAAAATTAACCATGCGAGTCTTTATTAATGCAATGAACATCCTGTCGCATTTTATCGCAAAAACAAAACATCGCAATAATTTCTGAATTAACAGTACTTCTTACAAAGCAAGAAATAAAAGAATAAACAATGGTTATCAAAAATCCAGTAGTATATGTATTTCAAAGGAGGGGGTAGGATAAATACTGGTACATGTAGTTTACCCCAAAGTTCAAATCTCTCCTACCGTAAAATCGATGTAAATTAATACTTAATAATTGTTTATAAAGGATTTCTTACCTCACCATCACTTGGCGTCCGTCATCCGGCATTAGCTTTTAAAATGTCAATCTTCTTCTCTGAAACTGCTACATGTAATTTGTCCCAAATCTCTCGTAAAATCAATGTAAATTAATACTTAATAATTGTTTGTAAAGGATTTCATTTTTATTTATTAAAAGAAAGTTGTCGTCTCGATGATGTTATTAGATTGTTGTCATACATGTATGTAAATGATTTCTTACCTCACCATCACTGGGCGTCCGTCGTCCGGCATTAGCTTTTAATATGTCAACCTTCTTCTTTGAAATTACAATGCCAAATGGAACCAATCTTGGTAAGAAATGTGCATTTGATGTTCCTCTACAATGTATGTGTTTTTGGTGCCGATCGGAAATTCATTATGGCTGTCAGAACCAATAATATTTTCTGATTGGCTGAAATTCAAAGATTTTCTTGTCAAAAACTACATAGCCAACGGAATTGTTTCATGGTGTGAATGCTCCATGTTTGGTCTTCTTCCAAGTTTGAGTATTTGGTGTCGATCAGAAATCCAAGATAGCCCGCCCCGCGGGTCAAAGATTAACATTGGGCCCTTTTGGAAATAAATTTGAAGATCTTAGAAACGAATGACCATTGAAGCTATATAAACATATCCATTAATGTTCGTTGGAAAATCCTTTACCAAAACTATGTTGAACATAGTTTAACCCCTTTGCCCCTTAAATATCTTCAAACTTTACTTTACATTGGACTCTATGGGAAATGCACTTCATCGTGGAATATAGATTAACATTGAGCCCAAAGGGAAATGTACTTAAAGGTCTTCTTGAAAATGACCAAAATGTCCAAAATGTTCATTTGAAGGTCCTTTACCAAAACTGATTTTTATGCCGATCGGAATTCCAAGATGGCTGGCACCGAGGGCCACATTTTAAAACTGGACCCGACGGGAAATGCATGTAAAGATCTTCTTCTTGGAAACCACTGAGACAGATGAACTGAGACTGTGTATGAATGGTCACTGGACAGACCTTTATCAATAATGTTTTTTGGTGCCAATCTGAAAAACAACCGCGGGACATACTTTAACATTGGGCCCTATGGGAAGCACACATAAAGGTCTTCTTCTTGGAAACCACTTAGACATTGGAACTGAAACTGTGCATGAATGATCATTGGATAGTCCTTTACTAAGTATGTATTCTTGGTGGCGATCTAATATGTACCGTAACTTGCACTTGGAAAATATAAAATTTATAATTTAAAATTTATACCATTAATGTTTCCCACGAAGATATTCTGTCGAAATCTGATTCTGCTGCATGCGACGGTACATGTTTAATTCTTACTATATCTGACAAAAAATAGCTGATATGTAGCAATTTTTGCACTTTGCCACCCAAAAATCTGATTTTGCTAATTGAAAATAAACAATTATTTTGTATTTGAAATTTTTGCCATACGTTTTAGAGACATGATAACAATAAAAATATAATATGTAGACAAGTATCAGGTATATTTTCATATTTTTCAGGTAAACATTGCTTACCCCAACTCCTCTCTCTATTTTTGTCTGTTTTGGCTAATAGTTTTGTGTTAGTGTATGGCTGGTACAACCAACGCCGTCTGTAAGAAATGTTAGTTTGCTGTTTCCCCACCAATCTACCTAAATTTGCCTACCTACAAAATTTTATTGGCTTTCACAAACTGATATTCTCCCGAAATTTTAGTATTTTTTATTGTACAAAGTATGTGCTGTTTTGTGGGTTTCAAGAAAAGACAGTAGGAGTTTGAGACCTACACATGTTTAATGAATAAGCTTATTGCTTTCCGCCCATTTTACACATCCGTTTTACTTCTTGGGGGCAAGGGGCTGGATGACTCATAACCACAAGCCTACCAAAGCTGTAGCGGATTCGAGTCTCTAGCCCTGCTTGATGTGTAAAGGCATCCAGACACCTCCTCGTGGTCGACGACTTCATCGGTTGTGCACTGAATTTGTTATCATAGATTATTATTCAGTCCTTGTTTTCCTAACCGAGTAAGTCGGTTAGATAGGATACAGAGGAAATTGCTGAGAATGACCATAAACCGAAAAACTACCCTTTATTCTGGCCAACAAACATACTGAGTCTATTTTGCTTGTATCAAATAATTTTTACTCACTAACTTTTATATCATAAATTATCGGGAAAACGCTTGTTTATGCATGTATCTTGTGTTTCATTTTAAGGTCGTATTATAAACGTCACAAGTGTAAAAGGACAGATTGGAACTCCGTTTAATGCAGCATACGGCATTACCAAATATGGAGGAGAAACGTTTTCAGACATCCTGCGATTAGAGATGCGAAAATTTGGGGTCAAGGTCGTAGCCATTGAACCTGGTCACTTTGCAGGAATAACTGGAATTTTTAATTCCAAAAATGTACGTATTAATAAATACATATAGTTTCTAATTTTGAAAGACATTGACATCAAATGTATGTAAAGAGATTTCACCTTACTGTATTTTCTAAATGTCTGTAACTGTATGTGTATAAAACAAAACAATTACATTCATTATCCATGGTTTACACTGTATTTATTAAATACCTAAATCTTAAAAAAAAACATTTAAAAGTATTTTCGTCAATGTCCAAATTGAACATAAAAATGTGTTGGCTTTTACATATTTTTGGCTGTTGACAGATGTACGTGTCACTGTTTATCCAATAAATGTGTTTTTATAAACTTTAAATTTGGGAAAGGTATTAAGAAAATCAACACACAAAAATATTTGAGACTGATTTGAAATTTATTTACATTTTCTTGATCTCGGCAATCATTCTTCTTGAACTCCAGGAATAGCAAAAAGTAAATAAAAGTAAATTTTGGCATCTTTGGATATCCCTGTGGATTTTACAATTGTAAAAGGAAATGCTTAACCATCGGAAGCACTTGCTGTCACAAGGTATTAATTTTATTACATAATTTTTCTGTTGCATGTACATTTTGTTTTAATTACATTCATTACAGTCCAAACGAACTCGGAAATGAAATGCTATGATCTGTTCGGAAATCGGTTATACTGACAACTTTGTTAGCGGACTGTGCTATGATCCGAAAACACTATCGGTTATATTGACAGCTTGGTAAGCGAAATTTGATATGATCGGAAAACACAATCAATTATACTGATAGCTTGTTAGCGAACTGTGATATGGTCCGAAAACACAATCGGTTAAATTGACAGCTTGGTTAGCGAGCTGTGATACGGTTGGAAAACACGATTCTTTAAATTGCCAACTTGGTTAGCGAACTGTGATATGAACGGAAAACAGTATTGGTTATACTGACAGCTTGTAAGCGAAGTGTGACATGATTAGAAAACACAATCAGTTAAATTGACAGCTTGGTTAGCGAACTGTGATATGATCGCAAAACAAGATCGGTTATACTGACAGCTTGTAAGCGAACTTTGATATGGTCAGAAAACACAATCGGCAGCTTGGTTAGCTAACTGTGATCTGTTGGGAAGCACTATCAGTAAAATTGACAGCTTGGTTAGCGGGCTGTCATATAGTCGTAAAGCACGACCAACTACATTAAAAGGTTGATAAGGGAACTGCGATCTGGCCGGAAAATACGATTTACTATACTGACAACGGGGTCTGATCAGAAACACGATCAACTACATTTACAACATGTTTACGAAACAACCATTTAACTTGAAAGGAGGAAGGCTATGGATGTCTTTCTAAATAAATATTATTCAAAATGGTTAAAAAGAATTATTCATATTTTTTTTTGCTTTGTTTTTTGTTTTTAAATGTTAAACAAAAAATCTGATCTTGGTTTTGGCCAAAACAATTTCTGAGTCCTTGCTCCACAAGAAACTTTCTGTTTTTATTTGTTGAAAAAAATTCATTTGATAGAATAAAAATAACCCCCCTTTAAGTTAAATGGTCGGTCCCCTACCTGTTGGAGATGTCTATGTTTATTGTAAATGGTTCATTTTGTTTGTTACCGGATAATCGAAATATTCATCAAAAAGATGACATCACATGCAATGATTATAGAAGAAAGCTGACATACATTATAAAAACATTCCAAATATATCAGCTACTTGTCCAACATACGCAGGTGTCTTTTTACATATTTATTTTCAAATTACACGTGTTCATTTCATTATTTTTAGCTATCAAGACTTAAATCAGAGATTGATGGGATGTGGGCTACAGCTGATGATGAAGTGCGGGCCACCTACGGTGAAGAGTACTACAATGTTTTATACAGGTCCACAGAAGAGTGCAGACCACATGGATGTCCAACATTAGACCCAGCTACAGATGCTTTTGTCGATGCTCTTACTAATGAGAATCCACAGTATAGATATTTGGTTGGTGGTGGAAAGGGATATTATGATGTTTATTGTGTAAGTCTGCAAAAACGATACAAAGAAACTGTCATTTATAATTAACATATAACTGGAAATGATGTTACATGAAAAAGTTTCGTTTCAGTGCAACATAGAAAGTCAATTATATCTGATTAGATCACAAGGAAAACAAACTGATAACCGGGGAAAGTCAATTTAGAAAATATATTTAAATAAATCTGAATTATGGTACTTCCATCACAGATAAAAACGGAAGCCCTGGTCTCATGTTCCATAATAGAGAAATCAGTTAATTTATACAGCAGAAATAAAGAAATATGGTACATATTTGTTTTAAACGATAACCCTTGTAACGAAAAACTTTGAAGAAGAAAAGGATAAGCAGCACAAAAAATAACGGAATGGAGTGAACAAAAATTCCACTCTAATCATAGAGTATGAGAAGGTAATATGAAAGAATAGTTAATTTTTGTCTCTAATCTCTAACCGCGAATTCTTGCTTATTATGGCTGTCAGTATTCCATGAAAGATTATTGCCTTTCAAAACAAATCCAACTTCGTCTGGCCACGTTATGCGTTTGTTTTGTTTTTCGTACGAGTATGTGTAAAGTTGATTTTAATATTTTAATATTTTCACTTCAAGGTCCGCTGGTCATTTGTTGTTTGCTGTTTTTTACCTGTTTATTTTTGTATTATTTTCCATTGTACATGTACTGATTCTGGTTTTGCGTATTTTAGGTCTTGGCAAGACTTAACATGTACCTTCCAACTTGCATCATGGACTACCTATGCGAAAGAGTTTTCCTTGGTAGCATGCCAAAGATAAACGCTTTACAGAAATGATAGATCCTCAGTGTGACTGTATTAACAGTCAACATGAGGAAAAGTATAGATAATTGAGATCGAAAAAGAAAAAAAAATGAAGTTTGACTCGTGTCAAGTCTCATTAAAATTAAATCTTACAAATACAAATAAATTGCTCTCTTGATATTTATAAAAGGATAATGGTGTTCGCTACATGTCAAATATTCGTTTTGATTGATTACTCCTCAAGGACAGCGAACAATACAAGATTAAAAATCGTTCTGACTTTTGAATATGATGATAAAACGAAGGAAAAATGGCCTGATACAGTTAATTTTTAGGAAACGTTTTAACATCAATATACCTGTAACAACTTAAGCTGAACATGTGAAAGGTTTTTACATAAAGTTTAACAGGAACTGTGGCTTTAAACTCGAAATGCAAACATATACAACTGGACAAAGGGTGGTGATATAAAAAGGTGTTACTTTATATGCGAGATTTTATACTTCTGCATAAACTAGTACCTAATTTCGGAAAACCGCACTGAAATCTTTCCGCACGTAATATCATATTCTTTATCTACATTTTTGATTGTTTGCTTTTCGTTTTCAGTAATTGTTCGCACATTTTGATATATTATGTATACATTTTTATTACCCGTCTTCCATTGAAAGATGGTGTAAAAAATCAAACTCCAGATATGAAAGTTATACAATAGAGGTACATTGATAGGTGCAGACGTCGGACATTACATTTACATGTCACTATTCGCCACAGATAAAACTGAAACATTTTATGAAACTAAGTTGCTCGTGTCTATACTCCAACATAGAACTCCGGTTGTTATACTACAGAATGCGAACTAGGTTTAATGATCTGATTGCGCATAATAAAAACTTAAAGTACGCTACGAAAAGACGGCTACCTTTCCAGCTATTACTTATATTGCTTATTACAGCCTCTTTTAGTGATTACGAAGAAAACGAAATCCTCAACTTCTGTATTTTCCGGTTTTATTACTCGAAAGTTAATATTTGTTTCGGAATGTCTTTGATTTCATTGAAAATTTGTATTTAGATATTATCGCTTGATAGAAACCAAGAGATGTGTACAGCCTATGAAAAGTTAAGTAGCCAAACTGCAATGGAAGCTATGCTAGCTAAACATTGCACCTATATTATTTAAAAATATGTGCTGATGGTGAGCAAGCCTTTTTGGAAAGCTTATACTTGATATCCATGGCAACTGACCGTAAGGTAGTTTACTTTGTCAACTGTGAACCAGAATTGTTGTCTTAAATTCTGTTCAGTATGTGGGAAGAATGAGGCTTAGTGAGTTTACGATTGAATTTTTTCTTTTACAACCAACTAATAAATTTGTATCGATGTTCAGTCCCAGAAATACTTCAACAAACTCTAAAAGTAATAATAATATTACTAAATCGTTTTCTACTTCAAATTTGTATTAATACTAGAACCCCTGTTCTTAAATCCAAGGACAAAACTAGAATTACTGCGAGCAGGGTCACTAAGTATACCCCGCTTCCCCATCTACCTAACCTCAGTCGTTAGGGAGGTGTAATGAAACTAAAAGAATAAAGACTCTTCAATGGTTTAGGAGGAGTTACGTGTACCCATAAAGGTGAGCGAGTATACTAAATTTCAAGTGAATCCAACAAAAGATGCAGAAGTTTGTCCGGACAGACAGACAGGCCTATTCCTATATACCCCTCAAACTCCGTTTGCGGGGATAATATATGTTATACAGGTTTCAGAAAGGGAATATCGTCATTTTGAATGTAAACAAACGTATGTTCTGTTTCAAGCAGTTTTGAAGCAATGTATGTTGAAAATCGTGTTTGCGCAGCATTAATAAACAGAAGAAATACAGGTAGGTTGTTTAACTTTGTCCCGAATCAGAGAAGCGTAAGCTGTCTCAATGGTGATCTTATATACCCCGTCTGTAGCCCGGTATATAGGCTCCAATCAAAATTCGGCTTACATCTGTAAACCGGAATATAATAAGATATTGATCATTACGGCATATTTTGCGGCTCACTTGGCGGTTTTGTCAGAAACGATACGACATAACGACCAGTGGAATATGGAAACAGTAGATCAGAGAATCTATTACAGTGCATATATTCACAAAATCAGTGTAGCTACTCCCAGAGTTAACTTTATGTTCTAACCAAAACTAGATATATCTTGCCCCATCTTTTTTAAAGATATTTTGATTTATAAATGTTTTAGACAGTCTTTAAATTTTGGATGGCTAAGTGGTTAATGTCGCTGATTCACAACCACAAGATAAACAAGGCTGTTGCGGATTAGAGCTCTCTAATCAGTCCGCTTTATATGTAAAGAATTCTAATCACCTACTCTAGGTTGGGTGTTTCATCCTTGCAGCTGGAGAACTTTCCGAACTTTCCTCCATCTAAGTCTGGTAGTCACCATATAGCTGAACAAAATGTTGATAGTGACGATAATTTCTAAGCAAAATAATCCAACCGTATATTTTGTATATTAACATATTACTTATTATATTTCCTCTAACACTGTTCATTGGTAGTTGTTAATAAACTGTTTTATATAGCATTATTTTGAAAGGCCACCTTTGTTCATTTTAAGATTTAAAGTAGACAGCGGTACATTACTGGATCAGTTACAAGTAAGTGTTTGAAGGATCGGAATAGCTATTTGGTAATCATTCGGACTTGTATAGTACTTTTTGACTCCTTTTTAAAAAAATACTTTGTCATAATATTTTTGATACAAATGTACAATATATTTTGAAAGGCCTTACTAAGTACGAATCATTGTATCATTTTATATTACATATCGCAGAATTTAGTATGTTTTACGTAACTGTGCATAGTTGCTGTACGTGGGTATGTCCTTTTTACACACGCAATATGCATCTCATTGGCAATATTAATTTTTTTTTTTTCGTATTCTTCAAACAAAATATATGTTTCCAGAGTTTTTCCCAGCGGTTTAAAAAATTTTGTTTTCTCGAACTCATCTATCCAGTGGACTCAACATCACCGTTATCAAAATAGAATCAAACAAAAAACTTTAAATACGAACGCAATAAAACCTCAAACACAAACAAGGAAACAAGCACAGACACAACACCAGAAACCAAAGCTAGAACAATACGAACTCCAAAACACCGGA
>JAOXYJ010495892.1:0-14772 GCA_028566555.1 Lithophaga nigra | reverse complement strand
GCGATTACTGAGTTCAGGAATTTTCTTTTGTCGACTTGCTGCGGTCGTATTTGCTGCGCTATGCGTAGCCCTTTATTGTACAGTTTATTATAAATTTTGAAAGTACACCCTCCATCGCTACATACATGTATAATGAAATATGCGTGAAAATGTACTTTGTCTATCTACATACGTGAAAGCTTCAGAACTATATAACATACATGTATTAAATATACTCTGAGATAAAAAGATTTAGCAGAATTAATTCTGTATCCATTACCATTAAATGTATTTCACTGCATATACAACACGTAATCTTAACATCACCAATTTATATAGATATCCTATCTTTTTTACCTTCATTTTGTATCATAACTACTTTTCCTCTTGAGAAAACTTCAATGTGTACTTTAGATTGTATCGTTTTATGAATTATACCTATATCAGTAATATCTGTAGCAAGTTGTCGGTCATGTTTAATTTGGAAATGTACTTTAAAATCAATTCGTTACAAGCGTTTTTCTTGTGATTATACACGTAATTTATAAAACGAACTAACTTGAAGGGAGGGGGATATGATTTTTTTTCCAAATAAATATTCAGATTCAAAATTGTAAAGAAAAAAATAACTTATTCAAAAAAATATTTTGAGTTTGGTTTTTGGAAAAAAACAATTTTCTAATTCCTTCTTGCTCCAAAAAAAATTTCTGTTTTTCATTTGTTGGAAAAAAATTTCATTTCCGAGAAAAAAAAATATAATCCCCTCCCCCGCTTTCAGGTTAATTGGTGGGTCCCCTTAGACAGGGAGTAGGATCATACTACATCAATTGCCTATTCTTCAATATTACTCGTTTTTGAGGGGAAAAATAAAGTGATCTGTTCCCAACATTATTTTCAAAGAACAACTGGCCAAAGCTCATGACTTTTACCACTGCTTTGCGTCCTTGTTTAACCACCTGTTTTTGGTTGTTAGTATGTAAACCTGCTAGGCTAGTTTGCACGGCCATAGTCCTTTTCCTAAATGTATTCAGCAGCTCGAACCTCCATCCTTTGTAGAAATGTAATCGCTGCTAAAACAGAAAACAATGCTACAGTGTCTCCTTTTTAAGGCAGACATTGTTTAATTTGAACTGTAGCCATGATCATGATTTCTTTAATCGCTAGGGAGTTTCTGTAATATTTTCTCAAATGTTGCAGAATTTTAGTTTCTCAGTTAGTACAACATAAGTTGACAGATGGCATTGTGTCGTCAACAGAAGTCGACCGAAGTCAACACGAGTGAACTAGACAAAATGCGAATTGACTGAATGATGTCGTTAATTTCATGCCGAGTAAATAATTATATTTCCAGTGAAATATTATAATTTATTGAATGCCTTTTTGTAAATTCCTTGTGCAAAGTTACAAGCAAAAGTCTATAGAAATCCACAATAATATTGTGAAACCTGTCTAACCCGAACCCAAGTAAACCGAAAATCTGGTTCTGGAAGTCAGTCACATAATTTTTTATATAAATCTAACCTGTGTTAAACCAGAAACTTGGGTATAAAAGGGTTGCATCCCCTGATTTTCAAAATTTGTCATTTAGTAGTCACTGTTCAGGTCAAAGAGAAATATAATGGAATATCTTGGTGTCTAAGCAATATCAAATTTTAATTTTTTTCACAGTAACAGAACTATCAATAGGAAAGCAGATTTTACAATATCATAGCTTTCTGATGATTTATATTACTGTAATTTAAATGTAAAAATCTGAAGTGAGCATATTTCTTTTGAAATTTTGAATATATCGGAGGAGCAAGACGATCAGCTGATTATGTTTGTAAACAAACACATACACATGCCACATTCTTTATTTCTGGACGTAGAAAACTTTGCCTACCTTCATTGTACTGTTATACTTTTGAATAAATCAATAAAAAAAACTTCAAATCACCAATATGTCACAATTCCAGTTAGAATTTAACTAATTATAATCCATAAAAAGTGTGTAAATACTGTTTATAAATGTATGCAAAAAATTATTCACAGTGAAAGAAAAGTTACAGTAATTGTTTCCATTCTCTGAAACATTAGTCCCATCTATTGCCCATGTAGGGTTTTGATTTTGGGTTTGGGTATAAATCCCTAACAAGATTTAGAACACAGTTAGGCATCACCTCCCGTCTTACTATTACAACGCTTTCATCAACCCTATCCCTGTTCAGCATTCTTGTTTTTTTCCTGAGATACTGTGGATGGCTCCAAGCACCCCTGTTTTGCATCAGTCTCCAAAATTTCTTGTATTTCTCTTTTCGTATTCCACTGTTCCGGTTGCTAGCAGGCTGTCCATTTCCTAGCCATGATTGTCTGTTTGTTGTTACACACGGAAAACAAAAACAATGTTCACATACTGGGTCATTTTCAGCAATCTGGTCCTCCATGTTAGCATTGTTTTCTGACCTATTTTCATCCTGATGTTCAAAAAATTCTTGTGTTTCATTTTCTGTATTTTCCTCAATATCTTCATTTTGTTCTGAATTTTCATCATTTATCTCATTGAAATCCCAATCATAATGTTGAAAAAATGCCTGTATTGCCAATTTTTGCTCCTCAGTGACAGATAAAGTTAGTGTGGTTTTATGTTCCATTTTCCACAAAATGTACAGGAGTGGAATTTTCTGTCTACAAAACTGGCGCAAATTTTAATTGGTTAGGTTATCAGAGGGGATTAATTCAGTCTGCCACTACTAGTTTATCAACTGAGTAACTTGAGAAAAACTATTTTAATTGCCAAAATTAGATTTATAAACATATACACTGATAACAAACTAATATATGTAACATCAATATCTTTATTTAATTTTATGTCGCATAGTAAACCCTAATTAACCTCATGTTGACATGGATAAAACAATGCAGGATTCCACAGGGTGAATTAATTTAAACAAAAAGCTTATTTGCAGTTCTGGGTTATAATATGAGAGGAAAATATAAGAATAATTACTAGTTGAGAAACTGTAAACAATAAACTGCAAGTAATTGTTTGTCAGTGAACTTCACAAGTCTAAAACTCTATCTCAGAAATAAGTCTATGTCCCCTTCTCAAATTTTTGGTTTAGTCAAGAAGGTGAATTTATTTACATCATTTGGAGGGAAAATAAAAAGTATTTCAAAATTCAAAATTTATGATGGAACCCCTAAATGAAATAAATGAAAATGTTCAAGTGCCACAGAAACGGAAATATGCAAAAGATAACCCTGATGCAGTAAAAAAGAGAAATGATGCTAGAAAAGAAAAAAGACAAACTATTGAAGGGAAAATAAATTTTTCAACAAAGTCAGAAGATGAGAGGAAGTCTATCTATGCATTATGCAGTGACATCAAAACAGCAATGGGTGGTGGCAATTCGAATAATGTCACAAACAGAGACTTTTTACTTGAGGTTTTGAGTTTTTACATACGAAACAACATTGCAGTGCCAATAAATGAGGACACTGAAAATATTAAAGAGGAAAATGTTCCATTTTTGGACTGTTCATTCACAGCATGTGATGCTGAAGGTTCCAACCAAACTTTATTTGTATGTGCACAGGATTCTATTGAAAACCTTGTAAAGAGAGTGACCAACCATAATGTCATATGCAAAAATTATTTAAATTTAAAATCCATTGAACTCAAAGGACATATCGGTTTATGCAAACTAACTTGTGATTATAAACATGAAATTATGTGGTCACCTTACGTTGGGGATAAATTTCTTGGAAACTTACGAATGGCGCATGGATTTTACGTTTCCGGTATACTTCCTAATCAATACTCAAGACTTTTCCAGGCTGCAAATATTGGAACCATAGGAGAGACCAGCTTAAATTCAATATTTCAAAAATACAGCCCAGTGGTCACTGAACTTGTTCGTGATTCTTGCGAAACAGCGTTGCTAGAAGAAATTGGACTTTACGAAGATCTCAGTGCTGGAATTGACATTGTCACTGATGCACGTCATGGTACCAGAAAAAACTCCATGTACACTGATGTGGTTTGTCTTGGTGCCCGCACCCACAAAGTTCTTCGAGTGGAAACTTTATCCAAAGTTGATTGCCCAAGCACTCAAAAACACGAACTGATCGGAACTGAAAGAATATATTCGTACTTTGAACATTTGGACAATGAGCATAAAGTGAAAATTAGAATACACTGCCATGATAGAAATACAAGCGTTAATAAGTTCATCCAGTCAAGAGGTATGGGAGCTGAATCCACAAATGACACTTGGCATGCAACAAAAAACATCGCAAAAGAAATTAAAAGTATATGTTCTGGTCCACGCTATAAAGAGGGATCTACCTGGCATTCAGAGCTAACTGACAAAACATCAAGTATTAAGACACACCTATACTGGTCTATGAAAAACTGTGAAAAAGATCCGGAAAAACTGAAATTAAGTATTCTGAATATAGTGGAACATTATAAAAATAAGCATGAGCACTGCAATGAGCAGTCACGGTGCAGGACAGACAAGAACTATGAACCATCTAAGTATGTTATCCAAGATCCCAAAGCCGAAATGTTACTGGGTCGTGCTCTTATGAACACACAAGTGTATAAGTCACCAATGGATTATGTGTACTGCATGGACAGTTACTATGTAGAAAGCTTTAATAATGCCATTCTACAATACCATGACAAAAGAATAAATTTTTCAAAACCGGTGTATATTCTTCGAACCAACCTTTCCGTTTTGGACTGGAATGAACATGTCAATAGACCTTCTACTTCAACAAAAAATATTCAAGATGCTAAAACTCCTCGTCGTCAGGTTGAAATTAAAATTCTTAAGAGAAAGTGCTATAATATGTGGAATGAAATTTGGCAAAAGTTTGTCAGTTGTTATTTGGAATAATTGTAATAATTATTAGGATTATGCTTCAATTAATTTCTTGTAAGTATAAGTTTTTAACCAGAAAAATATTCAACATGCAATTGAAAGTAATTCTTTTAGTGTAATTACATCGTCTGCTAAACCATGTGTTTGTTTAGTCAATCAGCTGATATGTGTTGTTTACCTGTCAGCTGCTGTAAAATTATCAGCAGTGGCACGCCTCTTTCACCTTATCTGTGGTATTTTAATTGCGCATGTCTCCCGATCAGGCTGATCGGATGTTGCTGGTTTAACCGAACACATGTTTAAACCAAGCGAAATTTGGGGCAAAGTTGTACAAAGCAAATATTATATTACCCCTTCTTAGCCTACATGGTCCTTAGGACTACGTGAGCTATTGCCATCACTTTGCGTCCGTCGTCGCCCGTCCGGCTTTCGATCTTCTCCTTAGAAACCACTGAGCAATATGAAACTAAACTTAGCAGGAATGTGCATTGGAAGGTCTTCTACAAAAGTACGTTTTTCATTCAATCAGAAATTCAGCATGGTGGCCAGGGTCAATAATACGTTTTGATTGGCTGAAATTTCAAGAGCTTCTGGTCGGAAACATACATAACCGATGAAATTGTTTTAGGGTGTGAATGATCCTTGATTGGTCATCTACCAAAATAATATTCTTGGTGCCGATGCGAAACCAAGATGGCCGCCACCGCGGGACCAAGTTTAACGTTGGACCTTTGGGAATACACTCGAAAACTTCATCTTAGAACAACTATGTCAGTTGAAGCTAAACATATCCATAAATGTATTTTGCCAAAATCATGTTTTTGATGCCAATCTGAATTCCAAGATGGTCACCACCGTGGAACATACTTTAACATTGGACCCAATGGTAAATATATTGAAGATCTTCGTCTTGGAAATGACTATGAAAGTTGAAAGGAAACATATCCATAAATGTTCATTGGACGGTCCTCTACCAAAAGCTTGCTTTTGATGCCCATCAGAATTAAAAGACGGCCGCCACCTTGGGGCATAATTAAACATTGGATTCTATCGGAAATACACTTCAAGATCTTCTTAGAAATGACTACGACAGTTGAAGCTGACCATGTCCATAAAAGTTCAGTGGAAGGTATTTTACAAACACTGTAATTTTGAAATCAATTAGAATTACAATGTGGGCACCATCGGGGAAATATAGTTTAACATTGGACCCTATAGGTAATACACTTGACGATCTTGATTTGGAAACGACTAAGACAGCTGAGGGAAACATGTGCATAAATGTTCGTTGGAAGATCCTCTAACAAAACCATGTTTTTGACGCCGATCTGAATTCCAAGATGGACATTGTCTAAAATTGGACCCTATGGAAAATGCACTTGGAGATCTTCTTGGAAATGACTTAGAATTAGGCAGTTTAGAATCAGGTGAGCGATACGGGCTCAGGGTAGTTTTTTTCGTTTATTTACTTTCATACTGTACCAGTTTCAGGACAATAATTACATACACAAGGTGATTTTCAATATACCTTTCTTGTTCCATGTGATATTCATAAGCAAGACGAATCCTATAGTTAATCTGAGTTCCGTTAAATTAATCTCAACGTGGAATAATGAATGTGTAAAAACAATAACACAGAGTATTGTGAAAGACATCATTTGTTATCATTATTGGATTTATTTCTCAGCCGTAGATTTTATTTGTTTTTATGTAATCTGACGGTTTTTCACAGTTTTCAGTATATTTTCGGAATATTACTGGTTAATTATTCCAGTGCATATATAGTAGAAAAATAATTCATATTCGTTTGCGCAGATAGATATTGATACATGTAGAAAAGGAAACAAAAAATTAGATTCCCATTATCAATCATTCATGTATTGATTCTGAATACAGAAAAGAAATACTGCACTGAAAACGTACAACAAACTGTAACGTGCAAGACGTACAACTTTAATTGTACATATTAATTTCGAGGCTCCTTTGTTTCTTCTATGAACAGTTCTGTATATTTTGTTGTTGGCTTATTGTATATGGTGTTAATTAGTTCAATTGTATTCAAAGGAGAAAGTAGATGTGATTATCAGCATTTGAAGTTCTAAAATATTTAGATACGGACCTGATACGTCTTGCACGTTACAAATTTGGTGGCAGCGGCGGGACTTCAAGTGTTCATTTGACAATATTTGTTTTCATGTAAATATTTGCGCTCTTTTGTTAAACCAATTGGTGATATATTTGTAGATACGAGTGCTGTACAGTTGAAGTTTAAAGACAATATAGCGAAGAGTTTTATGGTAAGTATTGGTTATTTTACAATGGCTGAGAATAAATTTGACATAGACTTGGGACAACTGAGTCATGCTATTGAGCAACTAGAGAGTAATTTAAAACATAGCTTTACACATTCAACACCAAAAGCTGGTAAAGCTCATTCGTTGAAGAAGCAAAGTGACTCAGGTTTAACAAGTAGTATTGGCTCCCCTACAAACGAAAATGAGGTTACCAGTGAAACTGTCATGTTTGATTGTGTAAAACCAAAAGTGCGGTTCGCAAACAAAATGAGTGGGAAAAGTGATAGTTTTTCGGAGAAAGATACACTGCCAATATCAAGTGACTATAAACATAAGTCAGACCATAAGACAACTCACTCAGGTCTTCCTAAGACTACCACAAAGTCAGTCGAGGGAAGTAAAAATACAAAAGAGCAGGTGAAAACTGACAATAAAGTTTATAAGGATGAAGTGAAAACCCAAAATCAAGGAGTCAAATGTAAACCTGCAACTTACGATGGATTAAGCTCTTGGATAGATTACAAATCCCATTTCGATATGGTTGCTATAGTGAATAATTGGAATGAAAATCAAAAAGGGCTATATCTAGCTGTGTCCCTTAGAGGACAGGCACAAGCAGTGTTAGGCGATTTATCATCAGATATGCGAAGTGATTTCAAAACTTTAGTAAATGCGCTAGAAGAACGATTTGCCCCTACTAGTCAAACTGAATTATACAGAGTTCAGTTCCGAGAACGTAAACAGAAAGCATCCGAAACCTTGCCTGAAATGGGACAGGCAATTAGAAGACTGTCTAATTTGGCCTACCCCACAGCTCCGCGAGATGTGCGTGAAACACTTGCGAAAGAGCAATTCATTGATGCTTTGTTTGATGCAGAAATGAGGTTGAAAATAAAACAGTCACGACCAACCAACCTCGATGAAGCTATTCGATTAGCAGTAGAGTTAGAGGCTTTTAACAAGGCTGAGAGTAGTCATAAATTGAGCCGTGGTCATTTAAGATCTGCTAATCAGTGTGAATATTCCGACTTAAGTGAAAATTCCAATGTGAACAAAGAATACATGGAAAAAACGGAGTCATCCATGAAGTCGATGGAAAGCATGACTAAAGAATTAAAAGATGAATTAACAAATTTGAAAAGTGCTCAAAATACATTCGTTAGGAGAAGTAATAGGCGAAACATAGAATGTTTTAATTGTGGAAAAATGGGACATTATAGGAATGAGTGTAGAAAACCGAAAAAAGTGAATTTAAAGAGGGAGGATGATGCCAAGGATCAGTCTGATAAAAATGAAGGAAAGTCACGAGGCCTTCATAGAAACATGCGGTCAAGTATACCGATTATTGAAGAAGCAGGTGTCTATGTTGATTCAGTCCTTAACGGACAAACTTCAAAATTACTTGTGGATACGGGAGCAACTTTGTCAATTGTTTCTCACAAATTATACGAACGTTTGTCTCATAGACATAAACCGATATTGACCGATACAGACCAAAATGTAACATCAGCAAATGGAGGTTCTTTATCTTTATTTGGTAAAGGGTGTTTTAATGTTCAAATAGGTAACGACACGTTTCAAATGGATGCCCTTGTGGCAGATGTTAAGGCCGATGGAATACTTGGTCTAGATTTTCTCAAGAAAAACAAGTGTATAGTTGATGTTGTTGCAGAAGAGCTTATATTGGAAAAATCAAAAGTGAAATTGATATTTGAGGGACCCTTAGGATGTTTTCGTGTTGTTTCATCAGAGACTGTTAGTATTCCCCCTTCATCTGAAATGATTATAAATGGGAAAATATGCTTTCCTAATGGCGTTTCTGTGAACAATTTCGAGGGTATGATTGAACCTACGGACAAATTTTTAGACAGTGATGGTCCTTTAGTGGCCCGGACTCTTGTTAGTGCTAAAGATTGTGTTCCTATTAGATTAATGAATACCAAACAGGATACACAGGTCATATATCAAGGAACAACAATTGGACAAATAAAAGAAATAGACTCGGTTTGTAATATAAGACTAAATGATCCAGACAGCAAACATCCTTCAACACTTCGACCCGATGTGCAGTGCTTGCTTGATAAGGCAAGCCAAAATTTACACAAACAACAAAGTGGTCAATTACGAGTGCTATTAAAGAAGTATGAGTGTTTGTTTGCGGAATCAGATAATGATCTAGGACGAACCAGTATAGTGAAACACCACATAAATACTGGAAATGCGCAACCTGTGAAAGAGCCTCCAAGACGTACACCGGTACACTTGAGAGAAGAGGTTGATAAAAATATTGACGAAATGTTGAAAAAGAAAGTGATTGAACCTTCCAAGAGCCCATGGGCATCTGGAGTCGTATTAGTTAAGAAGAAAGACGGCTCATTTCGCTTTTGCGTTGACTATCGCAGATTGAACATGGTGACAATTAAGGATGCATACCCTTTGCCACGGATAGACGATTCGTTGGAGCAGTTAACGGGTAATTCGTGGTTTTCAACCTTGGACTTATGCTCTGGTTACTGGCAGGTAGAAATGCATTCTGACGATCGATATAAGACAGCATTCGCAACCAGAAGAGGCCTTTTTCAATTTAGGGTAATGCCTTTTGGCCTATGTTGTGCACCAAGCACATTTGAGCGATTAATGGAGACCGTCTTGGCTGGATTACAATGGGACATATGTTTAGTATACTTGGATGATGTTATAGTGACAGGAAGGACTTTCGAAGGCATGATTAATAATCTAGAACAAGTGTTCAAAAGACTAGTTGACGCTGGATTAAAGCTGAAGGCTAAAAAGTGTTGTCTCTGTGCAAAGGAAGTTTTATTCCTAGGACATGTTATCTCGGAAACCGGTATTGCAACCGATCCTGAAAAGATCACGGTGGTGAAAAATTGGCCAATCCCTAGCAATGTGTCCGAATTACGTTCATTTTTAGGGTTATGTGGATACTACAGGAGATATATCCAAAATTTTGCAAAGATAGCAAAGTGTCTTCATAGTTTAACGGAAAAGGGCAAACCTTTTGTATGGAATAGTGACTGCCAAGAATCATTTGAACTTTTGAAAAAGCATCTCGTGAGTGCTCCTATACTTGCGCATCCAGATTTCACCAAAGATTTTATTTTGGATACCGATGCCAGCAATGAATCAATTGGAGCGGTTCTTTCTCAGATAAACGACCAGGGCGCAGAAGTTGTGATTGGCTATGCCAGTAGGACATTAAGCAAAAGTGAAAGGTGCTACTGTGTAACAAGGAAAGAATTACTTGCAGTGGTAAACTTCGTAAAACATTATAAACACTACCTATACGGTAAACGATTCACAGTAAGAACGGACCATAGATCCTTGCGGTGGTTAATGCAATTTAAAAATCCAGAAGGTCAGCTGGCTCGTTGGTTGGAAGTCCTAAGAGAGTTTGACATGCAGATAATTCATCGTCCGGGATCTCAGCACAAGAATGCAGATGCGCTGAGCAGAGTACCGTGCAAACAATGTGGATTCTATTCAGGTTGGGAAGAACAGAAAAATAAAACAGAAAATTGTATTTGCACAGTCACTTCAACTAAGGAGGAGAGTGAACAATCTACACTAAGAGATTTGCAAGACAGTGATAAGGATCTTCAATTCATAAAGGATTGCCTGCAAAGTAAAAATCGTCCTTTGTTTTGTGAGATATCGGGAAAAGGATTCGTAATTAGGAGTTTGTGGTCGCAATGGGAATGTCTTGAGATAAGAAATGGAATTTTGTACAGAAACTTTGCTGAGGAAAATGACGAAAAGAGAAAATTACAAGTAATCTTGCCTTTAACGGAACGGAGAAATGTGCTTCAAAAGTGTCATGATGACAAAGCTTCTGCACATTTAGGAATCAAGAAGACTTTAGAGAATATCCGACAATCATACTACTGGCCAGGACTACAAAGTGACGTCCGAGTATACATTTCTGGATGTGACTTTTGTGCAAGAAAGAAAAACCCTAATCCTTCAAAACGAGCACCAATGGGACTAGCGCAGAGTAGTTTTCCTATGGAAAGAATTGCAACTGACATACTTGGGGAACTACCTGAAACAAGAAATGGAAACAAATATATTCTTGTCGTCTCCGATTACTTCTCAAAATGGACCGAGAGTTTTGCTATGCCCAATATGGAGGCAGAAACTGTTGCCAGGTTGATCGTGAACGAAGTTATTACAAGATTTGGCATACCGATGTATATTCATTCCGATCAGGGGCGGCAATATGAAAGCAATTTATTTCAGGAAATGTGTAAGGTGCTAGATATTAAGAAAACAAGGACAACACCGTACCATCCACAGTCGGATGGAATGGTGGAGAAATTTAATGGCACTTTAGCAAAAATGCTTAGTGGGTATGTTAACGAGAATCAAGATAATTGGGACGAATCTTTACCCTATGTCATGATGGCTTATCGGAGTACACAACACGAGACAACAGGGTTCACCCCAAATTATCTAATGTTGGGTCGAGAGGTTTCCACCCCACTAGATATAATGTATGAAATGCCCTGTGCGGTAAAGGATGTTCCAAACAATAAATGGGTGTGGGAAATGAAAGAAAAGATGGAAAGGGCTCATTCATTAGTGAGAGAAAATACAGCAAAGGCCATGTTACGGCAAAAGAAATATCACGATTTAAAATGTTCATGGCAAACGTTTGAGAAAGGCGATGAAGTGTATGTCTACTTTCCTGTCAGGAAAAGTGGGCTATCGTCAAAATTGACGTCATTTTGGAGGGGTCCATACAAAATCTTGGACCGTTACACATCAGTAACTTACAAAGTTAACTGTGGACTTAGAGGGAAAGGACAGGTTATTCATGTAGATAGGATACGAAAGAAAAACTTACAGAGACTTCGTGGGGAAGAATCTGAGGCCGAAGTCATCCTTGAAAACGACAAGAGAGCAGTTGTTGAAGGTGAAAATGAGCAAACAGCGGAGCTCAGCGAAACAATCGTACCAGAAGAGTCTAAGTATATTGAGGAAATTTGTTCGGTGCCAGAGAAAAGAAGGCGCCATGAGCCTGTTTGGATGAAAGATTATTATACAGAATAAGTGTTTACAGTGTTTTAATACATAGTGTTTTATTTGTAAATAGTGTTCCCATTGTTGAATTTTATTGTATTTTATGACAGTGATGAATATTGTGACCGCATCTAATAATGTGTTTTTTTTATATTTGCAGTCTGACAGTATGCCTAATACCAAAAAGACGCCAAGAAAAGTGGTGCTGGCACAGGAGGAGAGGATCCCATGTCCTTTCTGTAGCATGGAATTCCGAAACAGAGACGATCGGAATCGCCTTTTGATTGAGTGTACCGACTCAAGACTGTTTTGTGAACTATGCTCATACAACACTAACAAAAGGTCTAACTTGAATAGGCATTTTAAGAAAATTCACTGTAGTGTTGAGAGCGAGATTAGGGGTAAAGATAGTTTAGATGATGATCACGAAGATACTGCCCCGTTAGACGTTGTAGACAAGAGCAGCACAATGGAAAAGAACGCGAAAGGTTCGGATGATGTGAACAATAATAAAGTACGGGCAGATGCTACTGGGAAAGATAAGGTGAAACGCAGTGCGAAAGGTGCTGAATTTAGTAGTACCCAAGATCCTAATCTTGAGGAAGGAGAAATCTCTGAAGTTGAACCAGAGATCGATAATTCTAGAAGCCTTTTTGGAGACTGTGAGGATATTTCAAGTGGGGATGATTTGGCCATTGTGGATATGCCAACGACAAGCAGTAGTGGAGTAGATAAAAGCAAGCCTGTCGAGACAAAAGAATCTGACGAGACAAAAGACTCATCCCTAGAGCTTGGAAGAGTTATCCGGAAGAGGACAAAACCCCTTCCTGTAAGCACCCCAAAAAGGAAAACTGAGAGTTACATGCGGAACCTCAGAAAGAAAATTACTAAAGCAATGCCTCATTTAGCAAGCACACCAAAGACAGCGGAGAACAAGGTAGCATCATGTCACGTTTGTTCTTGTCAAGCCAGTGATCACCCGGAAATGAAGGTGCAGTATGTTAAAACCATAACCAAGTATGTTGAGGACGGAAGACAGGTGAAGGTGGTTGAGAAGAAAGTGCCCAAAGAGTAGATCATCGAACATTAGATATTTTGAATATTTTATGTGTCATTTGTTTTGTGTTTTATCTGGTCTTAGTCAAAGACTACATACAATTGGAAATTGAAAAAAAATATATTATTTCTTATTCTATACAAAATGTTTTGTACAGATTGTGTCATTTTTTTTATAAGTCCTTCGGATGAGACTCTAAACCGAGGCCCCGTGTTCAGGGAGTGTCACGAACTGGCACGTTAAAGATCCCTCCTGCAGAGTTCGATAAGAGTAGGCCCCTTGGGGCCGCTGCAGAGGCTAAATTATTTCTTACCGGTATTTGGATTTGCAACATTTTGGACAGTGGCAGTCAAAATTTAACAAACATTCTTAAGGATATAAAGTTAAACTAAGTCATAAAATTATACCTACCTCATACTTTAGTGATTCTTGTGTTTCATAGATTGCGCTGATGGAATCTGGATTTGTTATGGATCATGTTTTTTTCTGTGGAATTTGCAGATCGAATTAATTGTGTTTTATCTAATACTCTGTAATCTAAAGTGTTAAGTGACGATTTAACGATCCATGTTGGAATATCCAGAAGATACCTTATTGTGAAGGTGGACAGAGTTTGGGTCAGTATTACGACTTTTGCGATTAGCGAATTTTCAGCTAAGTGTTTTTAAATGCGAGGACGCATTTCTTTGAGGCGTGGGTAGTGTGACGAAACTATTCTACTTACCTTTGTAACGTGAGTTATATCCAAGATAACAATAATATCCTTAAGTAATTGTACATCCGGTTTAAACATCGTTTAGAACACTGCCGCTAATTATTGATTTCTAATTTCACTTTCAATTACGTACATACCAATATAATTAACGGAATCAAACATAAATATTGATTTGCGGAGATTGTCGTCTAGGGAAGTGAAACTTGTAATGAACTGTTTAAACTTATAAGATATAAGTAGTATACTCCTGTATTTCGGAGCACCAAATATAAACACCCCTATTTTCAGTAATGGACTTAATATTTTCTATGGCGGGAAATTCTTACCTGAGAGCCCTGAAATCGGGGAATGGACTCTTCCAAAATCATAGTATATAAACCCGCCAGATCTGGCATTTCTCTGTCAGTGTGTTGACCGTTGAAGTGAACACTTCAGTGGGATTGTAGTTAGGAGTTCTTATAAGTAAGTTTATATATTCTAAAGTGGAAAAGTGTGATAATTCGGATAATTAAAGAGTTTAATTATAGTGACAGTATAGATTTATATTGTGATTTACAAAGTGTTTCCTTGCTCGTGTTGCAAGTTGTTAAGAGTGACATCGTGCTATATGCATTGTGTTCCATTTCATATAACTGCTCGGTGATTGATATAGGCGGTTTCTTTTTATTTCCACATTGTGTTTTGTGCATAGTAGGCTCTTGTGCAAGAAGAAAGATTCCTTGTGCATAGACGATCATTTGTGAACTTTAATTGTACATATTAATTTCGAGGCTCCTTTGTTTCTTCTATGAACAGTTCTGTATATTTTGTTGTTGGCTT
>JAOXYJ010494785.1:0-14773 GCA_028566555.1 Lithophaga nigra | reverse complement strand
AGATCTCGAATTATTATTCGTGATCACAATTACTAGAAATTAGAGATCTCCAATTGTAATTGGCAATATCCGAATATAGTTAGTAATCACGGATTCCGCAGTTCGAGATCTCAAATTATAATACATTATCCCAAATTCCTGAATTCGAGATTTCTAACGCCGGACGGACGACGACGATAGACGCCAAGCGATGGCTATAGCTCACATAACCCTTCGGGCAATTTCAAACGCAGTCCATTTCATTCAAAATTGTAAGTACATTATAACGCTAACAAAATCTTTCTAACCCGACAGAATTGTGGCCAACCAAAACGTATTTATTTTCTGCATAGAATTTGCTATAGGGTGTTAGTCTATATTGAACGATGCTGAATGGCGTAATCATTTTATCCTTATACAGTTAATACACAGTTTAACTTGTGCCCTTTGCAAAGTGAATTTTAATCGATTATTTATAGATTTATGATACATATTTTTGAAGTTTTGATTGATTGTAAAAGCGAAGACCGTTCGTGCATTTTTGTAAGAAGCGCTATGGTAACCGCGCATCGTAGGAAATGTCCTTAGGTCTCTCTTGAACGGTTGTTAAAACTACAAAAATATAAAACCAGTTTATGTGATAGTGCATGCAAACTGATTTTTAATTTTTAAGCCAGAAAATCCCGCAATATCTGACTTTTTAATTGAGGTCCACGATAACGTTGTTACATGAACAAATTAGTCATGTCTAATACGTAGTATTTCTTATAATATCGAGCATATTTATCCATAGATAAAAACAATCAAAATGAATGAAAGTTTGTAATAACAATCTATAATACCAAATTTAGTGCACAATATGCGCATTTCGACAAACAATCTCATCAGTTGTGCTCAAGGCCTAAAAGAATGAGAACAGTAAAAAGATATACATTCATTTATGTTCTGGATTAGATTTTTTTACTTTCGTTCTGAATTGTATCTATATACAACTGAGTATATTCCACTTCAGTAAAAACTGATATATCTACGCAATTTCAGCAATGAATATGAATCGTACATTGACAATAAGACATTTCATCTTTAAAATATACTGCCTTCACCAATAATTCAGCAAATGTACTCGGAACTAACTACAGGCATAATTTCATTTATAGTCTGCATACTGTTATGCTATCTTTTGAGACCAAACGTCAGAGGTAGCAAAAATATCACAAATATTTTTCTAAACCATTTACTGGACAAAATCTTTAACCCTTTTCAAGACAAACTCATTCACTCGATCGGCACGGAAAGTTTTCCCTACAGTATGAGAAAATAAAAAACCAGAGTTGTCTGGAAGTCTCCTAATTTCCTGAGTCACGCACTGCGTAAGGTCGTGTGCTCTATCGCCACTGAAAAACTGAACCTTAAAAAAGGCCTGATCTCTCAACAGAACGTACCTTTCTGAGGGTATTGCAGTTTGAGCTAACTCATCATCAATATGAGCACAAAGCTTTCTAAACTTAGCCAAGAAAAGACGTTTTGCTTGTTTCTGAAGGATGTGTGCTCTGGACTGTTCCAATTTGACTGCTTCTAAATATCTCCTAATCATATCACTAAAAGCTGGGTTTCCAGAACATATTTCTTCTTCCCAGCAATTAGATCTACCAACTTCCTTAAAAATGGTCTTAAGCTGTCCTATCATTGATTCAACTGTTCCCCAAGATAATCTACAAGGACAACCACATTTATGAACACCCAACTCGCCTAAATAAGGACAGTGTGTAACATGAATCTGAGTTTTACCATTTTTATCTTTTTCAACTAAAAAGAAACGTAAATCTGACGGGGTAGCTGATAGTAAATCATGCTCTGTGTAAGATTCTAAAAAGGACTCTAGCTCTTTTTGCAGACGAGACTTCTTTTTGCTATAATTTTTATTATTTAGTAACTGCTCTAATTCACATATTCTAGAGTTTATATTGTATTGATCCGGAGTTGAAAAACCTTGTGAAACCCGGTCTAGTTTAACAGGCTGATGACCACATTTTTGACAGTACTTATAAGTGAAATCGTTGGGGTATTTGCACCTTGGACATCTTTCAGCTGGTCGCCAAAGTCGGGGAACATTATCAGCAACCTGGAAAATAATGCTAAAAATGAAGCTTTGCCACCAACAAATCATATTTCAACCCAGATTCACTAAAAATGTAACCCTCCTTAGAAGGATAAAGAAGCACATCCATATCCCCCTTTTTACCAACAAACGACCAATCAAGGACGTGGTGCCAAAAAAGCGGCCACTAAACAGGATAAGGTAAAAACACTGGTACGATCATAGTACAAGAACTAACATGTTGCTCTTTAAGCAAATTAAGTATAGGTAAGATAAGTGTGAACGGAGGAAAAACATAAGGTGTTCCTTCTTTCGATAAATCTTGGGCAAAAATGTTAACTCCTGCCGACAGGGGTGTGGGGAAAGGAGTAAAATGCTTCAGTAAATTTCCCTCCCCGTCAACCATGGCATTGGAATCTAATGCCATCAAGTCCGTGGTATGAGGACCAAAACGATCATCAACTAGTTTCCACTTTAGCGGTGAAAGTTTTGCATCTTGAGTAGACAAACTTCTAGAACATGGATCTGCAGGATTTGAAGCTGAAGGAATGAAATGCAATTTTACATCAAAATTCCCCTTCTGACAGATATCAAAGATATCTTTCAAAATTCTATTCATGTTAATATCTTTCCCTTTCTGACTCTCCCATGCATGAACCAGTGGTAGATTATCCACATAAACATCGACTCTTTGATTTTTCAAAGTTTCAAATTTACTAAGTAGCGCATTGAGAAGAGCGTGTGCTTCCTTGACGTGGATTGGACGATCATCTCCTTTTTCCCATAAATCAGAAAATTCTGAATTTTGTTCACCAAGAACTAAAGCACCCCATTTATACTCAGAGGAATCCGTAGCTAGAGAGATTTGAAGGTGTTTTTCAGATTTCCAGGGGAAATGACCTGTCCAGGAGTCAAGAAAGCGCCAATGTACAATCTCTTCTCTCAACTCATTAGTCAACTTTACAGGCTTACTATTTTTAGATCCTACGCCGATTGCCTTGTTAATTTCTTTAGTGAACAATTTAGCTGAGGGAATGGCTAAGAATAAAGAAATGCATTTTCCAGCAAACCTTTGCAAGCTTTTTACAGAAATGTCCCTATTTTCTAGAATTTCTTCTCTTAGCTTAGCAAATTTGATCTTCTTATCATTTGGGATGTGGAAGGAAAGTAATTCAGAATTGATCAGCAAACCCAAAAACTTGATAATTGTAGTAGGCTCGAAGGTACATTTTGGTAAATTTAAAAAATACCCAAGTCTAACTAGTACCTGACAGACAATAAATGTAGATTTTAAAGCTCTCTCCCTCCTTTCTAAATGCAATGGTTCTTTATTCTGACTTTCTATCCATTCTGATAACAGTCGGTCATCAATATAAAGCAAGCATGGTACCCCCAAAGAGCGACAATAGCTTATAGGGGCCAACCCAGTGGAGTGGTAAATGTAGGCACTTGCTTTAAAACCGAAAGGTATGACATTAAATACCATGTACCACATCCCGAAACGGATTCCAAAATATTTGCGAGAATCTATGTGCAAGAAAATATGATCATAGCCCGACTTGTCATCGAGTGATACCATGAAATTCTATAATCCTAGGTACCTCCCTTAATGTGTCTAAATGGAACGGAGAGTCCTTAATCCACAGGTTTAAAAACCGCTCATCATGACAGAGTCTCGGTTTATTTGGTTCAATGGTGATGGGTAAAATCAAATGAGGGGGGTCACAATCCCCTACTTTTCCAACAACCGAGAGAGATCCATTACGTACTCTTTCATATAAAGTGTCTATAATAAATGGAACGAACTCTGCACAATTAGAAGCATTTGGGAATACTGTGGGTGGTGGAAAACTGGAGTTATAAGCTTTGCCTTTAAAATTACCCTTAAATGGGCTAAAGAAATCATCAATCTTAACACCTTCATGGATCCAATTTTGAACCTCCTGTGAAGCATTGATTTTCCCCCACTCTTCAGGATATTTATGTAAATTTCCAGCTATAAAGACATTAGGATCTCTAAACTGTAGATTGTCCAAATTAAAATCAGACCCTGCTACCACATCTTCAGCAGTTATCTGGCAGGCTGAAGTACTGAGCGCCTCTCCTCTGTAGTTTACCCAATCGTGTTCAGAACGCGTACGTGTAGTAATTAAACTAGGATCAAAATCACACTCAAGTTCCCACTCGGGTATATCCAAAAGAAACTTCCCTCTTTTAGGTTCCACAGGAAAAAAGGTTATCCTAAAAAGAGGGTAAAGTACAGAGGGAGACGCTCAGACTTCAACCCGCGTGAAAAAATCACTAGGGATCAGTGCCCCTTGGGTCAAAAATCTAAGCATCTCAACATACATAAAAATGGCAAAAGAATTACAGTTACAAATCAAACAATATCAAAAACTTTTGATCAGAAAAACATATTGATACAAAAATTTACAACAGGCTACTTGTCTTTCAGTTGGTTAATTTTTGGACAATTAGAAACAAAATGTCCCTCTTCTTTGCAATAAAAACAGGAAGTATTGGCTCGTCCTCTTCCACGACCTCGTCCTTGTCCGCGGCCAGTTCCTCTAGTGAAATTAGGCGGATAAGGAGCAGGTCCAAAAGGAAAATAAGCACTATATGGTACACCACCCATAAAAGGGGGAAAGAAATTAGGTGGAGCAGAAGTAGTCTCATTCTTTTTCTTGCTCTCCACTTGACTGCCTTCATACTTCCTGCTTTTAGCCCAGTCTGCCACCGCAGAGGCAATTTTTTTATCTTCAGAAGAGCCAAAAAGTTTGAGAGCCAAACCGCAGAGATCATCTGCATCCTCGTATTTTCTGCAGTAAGATAAAGATTTCACAAAAAAGTCTAGGTCTTTATGATTAGCCTTAGTGGCAACCTCTACTAATGACTCGATCGCTGCAATCAGTACATGTGGGGCCGTAAGTTTCGGCCTGCTAGCCAAAATTCTAATGTGGCGTAAACTATCATCTACCTGCGCTTCTCTCTTCTGTGACCTGAGGTTTTGTAAGTTATCTTCCATGAGTAGCAGGCGGTCTTCAATACTGGTATCAGTTTTCTTCTGTCTCTGGGTATTGTCTACAATTCGATAAAAGTAAATACTTTCAAAGTAGAAAAGAAAAAATTATAATGAAGGCACAATTACTTTCATTAAATTCACCTTGTATAAAAACCTGATCTGCTAGAAAAACTTGTCACGTAAAAAATGCATGTAGTATTTATTGAAATTCGACACATAAATAATTGTAGAAAACATTTCTAGGAAATTTCCCACAAAATTCTTCCGAAAAATAAATGATAAAGATGGACCCAGAAAAATACCGAAAACTAAATAAAAGCATTCTACCTACATGACATAAGTATACAAAAGTGTGTTTAACTTCGCTACCATCAAAACTGAAATCTGACTTGCAGAATACTGTATAAAAACTTAAATGCATTTGTTTTTTTCTTTAAATGTTCATGCACCACAAACAACCCCTAAAAATACAAATATAGGTTAAAAACATAAAAGGTAAAAATAAAACACAGTAGATACCAATTTTAGTGCGTATGAAGCGCTTTTCTGGATTTACCTTCATCAGATACGCTCGTTACCAAAACGTTGGGAAGCCAAATAAATTAAAAACTATTGTGAGCACAAGAATCAAAAATCAATGCCAAAAGCATAAAATTAAAGAACAAAAAGCTACCTGAAGAGACAGGAACTGTGGATCCAGAACCAGAGGCAGTACTGACAGCAGGTCCAGCACGTGATGTGTCTGAAAGAGGTTGACCTCTAGGGCTTCCTACAGCATTAGCTTGCACTATAGAGTAATGCATGAGAAGTCTAGCAGTAGAGAGGTTGTCCTGTTTTCCAGTCAGGGAAATAACGTCTTTCATAGTATCTCTTAAAAATAAACGAGACGAGTTAATAGAGACTTCAGGGGTGGACATTAACATAATAAGTAACAAGCTCTCAAAATATAACTAATGTTAATACCTTTATGTTGAATTTTACTACTGTATTTTTATTTTTATTTATTTATTTATTTATTTTTTTAAAACCTGTAAACAGAAGTTTGTTTAATTTTGTTGTCGTTCTAATGTCAAAACGGATGTTTTGTTCTATTTCATGTTGATTCTAAATTGTTAGAAAAAATGTGTTCACCATGCAAATATAGCCGAGATACCGCTAATGTGGCGTTAAGCAAACAATAATCAATCAATCAAGTAAAGATACAACCACCAACTCCCCGGGATAAAACTTGCAATAAACGCACTACTGTATAAAAAGACACATACATGACATAGCATTTGGGATAACAAGCTGTAAAGCGAGTTTTAGATTCTCGTAAATTTCCCATTTTTTGTCACTAACAGATTACAGGAAAATAGAACGTTATTTAATCACCATTATACAAATACAAAAGTTTTAAATGGAAATCAAATAGAAAAAGTGAAACTGTGACTTCATAAATGCAAAAAACTAAGTTATAGCACAAATATGAAAATATCTTACCAGTTTGCCGCTCTAACTCGCTATGAAGTTCATTGACTGAATAACTTTCTAGGGGGTGGTCTTTTTTAAGCCTTGCCAATTCTAATGAAACATCGTCATGTAACTTGACCTGATTTATGACCGGTATTATCGATTTTCCAATCAACGAATGTCTCCCTTTTAACACGAGCGGGGTAGGCGCAGTCATCTGAAACAGATCAATTATGACAAAATTACAAACTCGGCTATGCATGATTGTAAACAAAAAATTAAACAACCTGTCAAACACGTAGCAGCCAAATTACGTGATGTTAACCAAGACCAACACAAGCAATATTTCGTGATTTTCTACAGTAGACTACAAAAGAAATGCGCTTGCAAAACAAACGGGAAAGGGGGGAAACCGACATATACTTTTTTTTCCAGATTAAACAGGAAAAATTAAAATTCAGAAATACAACAAAATCGTTCAAATTACTTTTACTTTATTTGAAATACTTTAACCCATTAGGTTTGTAGTACATAATACACAAATATAATAAACAAATTTAATGACTGAATTACATGTAAAACGAATAACATACGTATACTAACAGATGAAATAAAAACTACTGCTAGGTTTTCAAAGAAAATGAAAATTACAAAAATCGAGCTATTCCGTTAATAGCAGGTGGTACAGGGTTATAAATCGTGCAACGTGTTTGCAGCTTTTAAAATGCCGTATTTCCGTGCTAGAGGGTCGTTATTCGCCGTGTTTCGCTCAAATTGATAAATATGCCGTGTGCAAGCAAAATTCTTATTTTTCGTTCATCGTGAAGCATTTTTTTTTTTCGTTCGTCTTTGCACAGTACCCCTTGTACCACCCTCTTAGTGCAATTGACCCTAACGACCTTGCTTTAAAAGTGAAGAAAAACTCCGTAGAGTAACTAGTAATGGACCACAAGTTTCAAATCTAGCACAAGCCTAGAAAATAATTATAACCACCGGTTCTCTAACCGAAAAAAGTCCAAGTTGCTAAAAGTCTTCATCCTAAAGAATCCTAGCCTCGTCTGTAACCTCTGTTTCTGTTTAAAATTAAACTATCCAAAGTACTCGTAACTCTCTAAAAATACTAAAATTATCCAGAAACCACCAAACTGGTCTTCGAGAACAAAACTCCTGAACTTATAAACATTAAAATTATCCCAAAATTAACAAACGGACTTCTGCCCGTAACGCCTGAACCTCTCAAGCAATTCAAAAATACCAAAACTGTAGAGTCTCCGTCCGTAACTCCTGACCCTCTAAAATTATCCAAAATCTACCAACTGGGCCTCCGTCCGTAACTCCTGGCCCTCCAAAATTATAAAAATGGGTCTCCGTCCGAAACTCCTGACCCAGAAAAACAAAATAATAAATAAAAAACTTACCATGGAAAGACAAACTAGGAGTCCTAAGACTCGAGTCAAGGATTCCAACCAGAGAAAACTGGAGACGTCCGTGCAGTAAGAAGGCGCGAACTAGAATGAGAGTGTTATTCACTTCTCGCGAGATCTCACTTAGGATATTACAAAGTTTAGTATTGGAAAGAATTTGCATTCTTATTGTTTGAGTATCTCGAGGCCACGAGATACAAATGCTGTGGCCAAGGCACAAGTTGGCTTGGGTTGCCACTATTTAGCATTTCATGGTCTCGACATAGATATTTCGTTGGAACGAATAAGAATATCGTGGCTAAGACTTAGTATCCAAGGAAGCAGTTAGAATTTCCGGTGAGTATCTCGTGACGAGATAAAAAAAAAATCAGGTGTCTCCGCCATGCTTCCTTACAGTACAAATAAACTTACAATGCAAGTGCAGTAATTAAATACGGCAAAAACTGACTCCAACATAGTATATAAAACTTTAGTCGGTTGAGAAGTAGTTTCTTATGACATGTATGATGAGATGGTCAACTTAAATCGAATATCACCGTCTCCTCTCCCTACAGTTATTACAATAACTCTTAAAATAACATACTAAATCAGATAAGGACGGAAGCATCAAAATCCGGAAAGCATTACTTGCAAGTAACCAATAACTGAAGTCGTCAATCGATCCCCAATACACACTTAGCAATAACGGGACGGAAATTAATTAAAATCAATAATTCCTCGATTGTTTGGGCGCTTTCATGCAGAATTTATGTCTTTGAATTTCTGCTTGACTTTCAAGGCGAAATAATGTTTGTTGTTTTATTTGATTTTACGCTGATCTATAGGGAATCAGATGATTGGTTGATTTAAATAAAGTGTGGATGTACATAGATACTGGGACGTTATTGTGGGGTTGTGTAATCACGTAGTATGATGTGTTTTATGTATATTCTCAGAATTTAATGGAATACCATGGATAATACAATCAGGAAAACCATATAGATATTTATTACGCTTTCCGGTAAGTATTGGGAAAGTAAATGTTGCATATTTGTATATGCCTTGTTTATTATTCTTTAAAATTCACTAAAACTTCTTTCGAAAAAATGTTTGTAATGTTGTTCTGATTTGTTTACTTGTTTTGATTTTCATTTCTTTATTTGATATTAAAATGTTCGATATGTTGTTTGGTTTGGTTGTTTGTTTTTGATTTTCTTATTTTATTATCACTATTTTAACAATGTTTAAATTAGTTTCCAACTTTCATTTCACGAAGTTGTAATTTATTCAGAAAGAAATAGGTAGTAGATAAAATTATTCACAAAATCTGTCCTTTTTGTAGTCTTTAAATGGATATTTCATATTTTATTGGACAAGTTAAAATTTATCAGAAGGAAAATACTTACCTTGTATAGTGTTAGAACTATAGTATACAAAATGTTGATTTCTTTATCAAATGAAATTTTCTTTTTAAAAAGACTATAAATGTAATGTATGAAATAAGGATTTGTTGGTTTGAAATGTTGGCGGTTCATTATGTTAAAATATTAACAAATTGCCTATATTATAAACAGGAGTTTAGCGATTGCTGGTTTTAATGTACTTCAGTATTGGTCCTCCTGTTTTCTTCTTTTATTAATGAAAACTACTGGTATTTCACCAATACTGAGGCCGTCTGAAAGGTTTTACCCCAAATTTCTGTTTTCTTGTACAGTGGTATTCAGCTAACAGCTATGATTAATAGCTAGCTTATCAGTACAGGACAGTAGACTGTACCTGTCAACATTACGTATTGCCCATCAGTTTCTTTGTTCGTTTAAGTGTCATCTTATTGGTAACTACTTGTGCATTTCACTTTACAACAGATAGTCTTGATAATAAGGATTTGGGTATATATATATAACCTATTTAACCTATAGGCTAACTTAACTCCTTGTTGTTTATGAATGCTATGTCTTTGTTTCTTGGTTGGTTTTCTGGTAGGTGTTTGGTGGGTGCATTTTGTTGTGGGGTCCTGTATTCTTTACTATTCCTGTTATTTTTTTAGATTATTGTACCTTTCTGGGAGTATGTCAGCGGTCTAAAAACGGTATTTATGAAAGAAAAGCATTCCGAAATACTAAATATAGCAAAAAATAAGTAAAGATAAGGTAAAAAAGTAAATAAATGAGGACATACGTATGAATTTTTCGTGTCCATTTTGTTGACTGAGATATGCATTTCTTACCGTGACTTTCCACTTTACCATAAATCGTTAAGTTTTTGATCAGCTAATTCGTTTTCATGCTTCTATCGAGGCCATATCGTACCAAAAACATAACACTGACAGTTTGTCAGTTTAGATAGGTGATACTGTTGTTGAAATCCTGTAGGGCTGATAGAATGAATATAAACGTATTGTTTGCTTATTTGACACAAATTTTACTCCACTATTATCTGTATTCTTGATAAAAAGAAAACTATTGCTCTTCCTCAAGTTATTGTAACTTTTCACATTCAGTGTTTGCCTAGCGTACTCTTTGTTTTGTATTTGTACAAATTCGCGCTGGACATTATGATAAAGCAGTGAACAAAGTACATTCAATTAAAGATGTACCCCTGACGATACATAAAAAATGTCGAAACGTGAATACTGCAAGACGTAATAAGCTGTTCTGGTTCTGGCTTATCTAGCTCGTAATTATTTCAGTAATAAAGCAAAATTTTACCTTATCGATTCATGGCTTTGTGTGGTACCTTATCGATTCATGGCTTTGTGTGGTAGTTCGTTTGTCCGATATGTAATTTTTCTGTACAGTTTTTCCTTTGTATTATACTGGTGTTTGGCCATGATTTTTTATCACCCACTGTAATGCCTAGGTTCTGTTATAATGGAACTTATAATGAAATGACCAAAATATATTAGATTTTTGCCGGTAAGTACATGTAGATTGTCAGAAATTTATATCACATACATGTATAGAGCTGTACTGAAGTCAAGAATGCAGATGCTTCGGTTTGAAATACTACAATATCAGACTTGCATCTATTAAAACATACATGAACAGCCATAATCTCTTGCATAATATTGCAGTAGTTTTTTTAATGGAAAATCCATACCGTCTACTTTGACTAGATCCAGAACAATAGATACGGGAAATAATCATGTGTATTAGACTGTGCTTTTGTTGAAATGGTTGATGATTTTCTTTAATAAAGATCGTTTGATGTTTCTCTGAAAAATCGTTAACAATAAAAATACATGCAATAACGATATAAAATGATTCACTAGATTTTTCTATAAGATTGTACATGGACGTGGGACAATTTTGTTTCATAAACTGGATAAATATAGCACGCAAGACAATCACAGCAGAATCAAAGGATTTCCTGCTTTTGAGGAATCGAAAAGGCAGAGTACGAAAGCATACAGTATAATTTTCAATCTTGTCTACGGTATTTGAAATGCTAAGGTAACGAATGAAATTAGCTAAAAAATCGATTATCGCAATATTAATAAAACTGAAACTTTACAGTTGAGAGTGCGCATTTTCATCCACATCATGTCAATAAACCTCAAATTTATTGCGGTGCCATCTTATATAACCCCCAAGACGAAACGTCGTAGATAAAGTCTACTGTGACGTCAATATGGCCGTAACACACTTTGTACACTTTGTTGATTGTAAGTCGTAAGACACAGAAATGTGTTATATGAGGCAGTTAATATAACAGTAAGAAAATAATTACAGCAATTAATAATATATTGTGTAGGTTACAGCAGTTTACATACTGTAAATTCAGAAATTAATGCGAAAAATGCGACAGGATGAACATCGCAATAATAAAAAGTCGCGTTTCAAGTTTTGCAAGTAATATTCCATTAGTACCAAACACGTAGAGAAATCGCATTAATTAATCTTGCATTATTGTCAGTCGTCGAAAATTCGCAATCATAAATGCACGCATTAACTTCTGGATTTACAGTTGGATTTACAGTAGTTCTTTTACAAATCTAGAAATATTGGTTAACAGCTCTACATGACTGACACACACGCACACACACACACACAGATTTAAAAAAAACCTTTTGTAAGATTTTTTTTGCAAATATATAATGATAAATATCTACTGCTCAATAAGTCTGCATTTATATCTTCACAAAAGTTCATAACTAATTCACTAATTCTATTAAAACACAATACATGTTCTATTTTCTTTCATAATATTGTCCCATCTGCCAGTTTCTATCTCAGATCCTACAAATTGATATACTGTTAAATTGTTTTTGTCCTGAATATGCACCAAAGATTTGCCACTGACCGATTAACAAACAACAATCAATCAATCTATCAATCTTAATAAATATGGTTGTAATTAAAAAATTCCGTAGAACTCTCTGGCAACTTTGACGTCACAGTAAACTTGGATAAAGGCCATTTTGAAGGAATTTATTGATGTGAAAACTCAGCAAACTCACTCTCAAACTGAAATGAAGTAGGACTTTATATAAAGTTTTTGAGTGAAATGCTGAGTTCACACATCAATAAATTCCGTAAAAATAGCATTTATTTCTTATAATTCCAATTAATTTGTCAAATAATTGAAAATAATGCATACATTAAACAACACAAAAGGAGCTATTTGGAAAGTGTATTAATTTATTAATTTGGTAACACGACGTCATCAAGAAAAGCATACGATGAATAAACTTTTTCATCGTTGTGACAGTAAGAATGGATGATAATTCTGGTCTCAATCGTACTACCGGAAATGCTGAACGTATAAGCAGTAACATTACGAGAATCCGGAGTACCCGGTGAGAAACCCCGACTTTCGGTGTGAAAACTTGAAATCTCTGTCAATGAAGGTTGAAGTCGAGCAAACCTTGCCACAAGTCATGCTTGATCTTACAATTTAGGAAACTAAGGAGTATCTCCCTCATGCATAGTTCTGTCCTTAGCTGTTTTGTTTGTTTGTTTGTTTTTGGCTTTAGCTTTTTGCTCGTTTTGGCATTTATTTCTGCCCTACAACCTTTTCGATGTTTTGGTTTTCAAAAGTTTTGGGCCTCCAGTACAACTGACATTGTTTGTCGAAATGCGCATATTGTGCACTGAAATTTGGTATCATGGATTGTTATTACTGCCACTGGGTGGATACCACTGCTGGTGGACTTAAGGTTCCCGAGGGTACCATCAGCCCAGTTGCTAGTATTTCAGTACTAGCATGTAATTGATACATGTAATTTTAAATTTACCGTATAAAAACGTATAAAATTTAGGAAACTAAGGAGTATCTCTCTCATGGATAGCTCTGTCCTTAGCTATTTTTTTTTTTTTTTTTTTGCTTTAAATTTTTGCTCGTTTTGGCATTTATTTCTGCTATACAACCTTTTCGATGTTGTGGTTTTCTATATTTTTTGGGCCTCGAGCACAACTGATGAGACATTGTTTGTCGAAATGCGCATATTGTGCAATACATTTGGTATCACTGATCAACCGCACGTAGTAATCTATAATAGATATGACCTAGACTTGCACGCCTGTAATATTCAAGCAGTCTTCTCACCCCGGCTTCCTTCCCAGTAATAACTATAGCCACAATATGAACAATTGCTGAAGGCACAGTTAAACCCCTATCTAATCAATCAATCAATCAAATATTAAGGTTCTTAAAACTTTTATCATCTGTATTTTTCTTATCGGAATGTTAAAGCTTGAACGTTCAGCATTTCCGGTAAATATGATTGAAACCAAAATTATCCATTTTTACTGTCTGGCGATGTTCAAAGAAATTTGCATATATCATTAATGTTTAAGGTATAGTAATATATTTAATTCACTCAGTGGAATTAGATTTTAACATGATCTGATCTGTTCCGTAGGAGTTAAAGCTGTTGAGGTATCTGAACAGCCAACACACATTTGACATTTTAATGTCCAAAACTATTATTATTAAAAAAATTTTAATATCGAACAAGCACAGGATCATTAATTCTATTATTTATAAAGAAACTGATTCAGAAACAAATCTTAATGAAAAATGACAATTACCATTCGGCCATAGATGTTTCAGCTGCTTCAGTTTCGAGCATTATATGTTTTCTTCAAATGTAGTAAAAGTACTGCAAAATGAACATAAAATCGAGAATATAAAGACTACGATCGTTCCACGACCATGACAACATAACTCCTTCCGTGACAAATCTCATTTATAGTAATGCCTCAGATAAGACAACGTTGATTGAAATCCAATAGCGTTATGTGACGATGGAAACATGATCTTATCACTTGGCCTTAAAAACAATCAGATTTCCACACCATTATCGGGTAAATAACCATAAAAAGTGAGTTCCATCAATTTTACCAATTTAAATAACATATTGCTGTATCACAGAAATTGTAACATGGCATTTGGAGATTGGGTAATATTTGTTTGTGGCTTTGTTGTTTTGTAGCCATTACAAAAATCATATCTTACAAAGTTTTGTTTAAATCTATTCGAGGTGTATGAAGAATTAACCTAACATTTCAAGAGACAGTCTTCCAATACTGACTGAAATCTGCATATATCCAGGGAAATCTTCCTTCAAACACATAGGCTGACACTTCCGAAATCTTGATACAGTGTTTAAAAAATACACACTTTTTCAATTATGTAAAAGAAACCACAGTTGAATATAAAACTGAAACCAGTTGATCTGAACAAAGTGTAATCCTTTTATTTCTGCTGATTTTGATTAATCCGAATAATGTCAGTTGTTATATGGAATAGGATCCCAATTATTGCTTCCGGGTCAGTACCCACGAATGTAGTGCTTTAAGAAAATCTGCCAACTTT